>JASFAX010000028.1:9357052-9519552 GCA_030737875.1 Allium sativum
TTTACTTTATAATGATCAAACATGACTTGATATGTATAAAATAATATTTTAATATTATTATTAGTGTCCAAGCAGTATAAAAATACTTCAAAGTAAATGTATCAATCCTAGACGGCATAGTACCCCATCCTATTATGTCGCCATGTATAAGTTTACGATGAAGACCTTAATGTCGTATTGGAGATTTGGTTTCCATCAAGAGTCAAGACTAGGGGCGGTCTCCTTAACGATTCGAGACACTCTAGCAAATGCCTAAGGATCACACCTATGGGCAACCCTTCGATATCTACAGGGCCGGTCCACACCTATCGTTAGTGGATTGGCAATTCCTGAACACACGTTTCCTGGTCCCTTTGGTCCTCAGTATGACCGGTAACAACCAATAAAACCTAGGTATCTCATATCCATCATCCACATAAGTAAAATGTCAGGGCTGGTATGTCGCTGACATCACTCTAGCTAGAAAGAAACGTATGCACTCCTTGTGTTCCCTTGTCCCGTTTTAGACTCTACCGGGGTGTGAGGCTCGTGAACCCACGCTATGCACAAAGCTACGCCTAAACAGGCTATGCTTTGATCATTAACCAAAAGGCTCTGCTTTTCAACAAAAGCCTTGATCCATGCATCTTAGCATGCTACATTGTCAATCCATACCATACCATTGATTCCTACCAATATATAACCTCTAAGCTCGTACGTCTCACAGAAGGGTGTTAAACACCAAACAGATATATATTGCAGAGATCAACGAATACCGCATAAGGAATACAACGTCAGACATACCATCCATTTACGAGTCCGTTCTAGGTCTGAACGAAGCTGGAGGCACCTTATTCCTCGCATATCCGAACAATCAACAAGTACGTCCGGACGGCTACCTCTGACTCCCCTTCAAGGTAGCTACTCCAATCATGGGCCTCAGTAGCAACACATCCATCCGATGTGAAGATCGTCGGTTTTCAATCACCGTCTTCAACTCTTCGACTTAGATCGTCGTATAATCATTTGAAATGAGATTGAACTCGGACTTTTCAAATGATCCTCGCATATATATATATATATATATATATATATATATATATATATATATATATAATTTCATATTGTTATGCGGTATTTTCATATATTATTTCATATTGCTATGCGGTATTTCATATATATATATATATATATATATATAAATAACGATTAATCGCTATTTTTATATATAAAAATAGCTAAATTTATTTAACGACGCTTCAAGTCAATGGGCGGCCATGGCGCTGTTTTCAACCAAAATTGATTTACACATTTTTCGAAATCTAACCGTTGGATTTTGACGGAAGTTATATTGTTGGGAAGATTTTCCCAAAGCGGTCCTAATGGTTCCAGTTTTGGGAAAATCCGACGGTCGGATCTTTCGGTATAATCGTTTAAAGTTACGATTTCAAATCGCGTTGAAATCGCGGACTGCAGCAACGCGATTCGTTTTATTTTAATTTATATTTATATATATATATATATAGTGTGTGCGTATATATGCATCCACAAGCAACCACTTGCAACAATCAATCATAACATGTTTCAAATACATGTTTACATTCATAGGTTTCTACCTTAGGATCAGGACTAGGACCGAGGAGATATACTTAAGAGATAGATACAAGCATGCATAAATTTATGGAGAAAGAGATAAAGGATGTACCCTCAAAAAGAAAAGGGTAGGATGCGCGTGTCTCGTCTTAGTCTCTCAAGTCGTGTCTCCTTCAGCGTCGCTCCACTGTACTTTAACTAGCTTGACCTCACGATTGCGTAGCTTTTTAACTTCTATACCCAAAATATGAGTTGGAACTCTTCTCACCGTCGCTTCTTGCTCCACTTCTACTTCTTCTAGTATGCTTGGCTCCACAACTTCCGCAGACTCACGTAAGCACTTCCATAGATGAGAGGCATGAAAGACATTTTTTACTCCAGCCAATCTTTCGGGCAGCTCTACTTTATAAGCCATCTTCCCAATCCTCTCAATGACAGGAAATGGCCCTACAAATCTTGGTGCCAATTTTCCTATGGACCCAAAGTGAACGACATTCTTCAAAGGAGATACTTTAAGAAAAACTCTGTCTCCAACCTCAAACTCAAGGTCGGTCCTTCTTTTATCAGCGTAGGACTTCTGTCTATCTTGTGCGGTCTTCATTCGTCCTCGTATCAAGACCACCTTCTCTGAAGTTTCTCTGATCATATATGGCCCACGTACGAGCTTGTCTGTAGACTCCCACCAACAAGTTGGTGACCGACATGGTCTTCCATATAAAGCTTCAAAGGGTGCCATGCCTATGATGGCTTGGTAGCTATTGTTGTAGGCGAACTCCACCAAAGGAAGATGATCCTCCCATGTTCCTCCCATATCAAGAATGCACAATCTCAAAAGATCATCTAATACTCTGTTCACCCTTTCCGTCTGACCATCAGTTTGAGGGTGATAGGCAGTGCTTAAGCATAGCTGTGTACTTACAGCCTCGTGCAAACTCTTCCAAAACTAGCTCGTAAAGATAGGATCTCGATCACTTACTCTGCTAGAGGATATTCCATGCAGTTGAACCACCTCTTTAAGATAAATGGATGCTAACGATGAGGCAGTCCTCATACTCTTAATAGGTATAAAGTGAGCGCTCTTAGTGAGCATGTCCAATATTACCCAAATGTTAGTATTGCCCCTTCTTGACCTAGGCAACCCATCAATAAAGTCCATCGAAATGCTATCCCATTTCCACTGTGGAACCTTTAGAGGATGAAGCAGACCACAAGGCTTCTTCAGCTCTGCCTTGACTTGCTGGCATATCAAGCATTTAGAGACAAACTCGGCTACATCCTTCTTCATGCCATTCCGTAAGAAAACCCTTTTTTATGTCTTTATATATCTTATCCCCACCTGGGTGTATGGTCAACTTAGAATGGTGTGCTTCTTCGAGAACGATTTTCACCAAATCCCTTTCTTGTGGGACGTATAGTTTTCCGTCTCGTCTCAACCAACCCTTGTCATTGATGGAGTATCTATTGAGGTGACTAGAAGTCTCACCTCTAATTAGCTTATCCATCACATCAACTAGTTGAGGGTCTTCACGTTGCGCGGTTCCTATTGAGTCCAAAAAAGTAGGCTGCACCTCTAACGATGCTAATAAACCAGGTACAAATTCAAAGGAGGGTCTAAAGTCAAAGTGTGTTATGTACTCCAAGCTTTTCCTTTCTACAAATAGAGGACTTAAGTTCAGCTTTTTCCTACTTAAGGCGTCTGCTACCACATTGCCCTTGCCAAGGGTATAAGCAATCTCAAAATCGTATGAGGTAAGAAATTCTATCCACATTTGTTATCTTAAGTTAAGATCTTTCTGTGAGAAAAGGTAATTTAACGATTTATGGTCGGTAAACAATTCAAACCTTTCTCCTAGTAGGTAATGACGCCATGACTTAAGAGTGAAAACAACGGCAGCTAACTCTGAATCATGAGTTAGGTAGTTCTTCTCATGTACCTTCAACTGCCTTCCCCCATAACAAACTACTTTGCCTTCTTGCATAAAGACAGCGCCTAGTCCGGTACCGCATGCGTCTGTGTATACCGTAAACATCTTACTCCCATTAGGCAATGTCATAACTGGAGCCGTTATCAGAGCCCTTTCAGTCGTTGGAAAGCAACATCACAATCCAAATCCCAAGCAAAAATTATGTTCTTCTTCGTCAACCTAGTAAGTAGGGCTGAGATTTGCAAAGTCCTTAATGAACTTTCTGTAATAGCCCGCTAGCCCGAGAAAACTTCATACTTCGATTGCATTCCTTGGAATCTTCCAATCTTGCACCACAACTACTTTTGCGGGATCCACAGCTATCCCCTCTTTGGACACCACATGTCCAAGAAACCTCTGAACACCCTACTCATCCGATGTGCTCGAAGAGTATCCATAACTTCCCTTAAATGCAAAGCACGTTCTTTCTTACTTTTTGAGAAAATCAAAATGTCGTCCAAGAAGACCACTACAAATTTATTAAGGAACTCTCTGAACACCCTACTCATCAAGTCTACGAAATAGGCGGGTGCGTTTGTCAAGCCGAAAGGCATGACAAGTCATTCGAAAAACCATCCGGGGTCCTGAACGCAGTCTTATCTATGCTTTCTTCAGCCACTCTTAGCTGATAAAATCTGGTGGCCAGATCTAGTTGGGAGAAAAGCGAGGCACCTACGAGCTGGTCGAACAAGTCATCAATTTTAGGAAGTGGGTGCCTATTCTTCTAGGTCAGCTTGTTTAGCTCCTTGTAGTCCATGCACAGGCGAAGTGAACCATCCACTTTGGTTGCAAACACCACTGGAGCACCCCATTCAGAAATACTCCGCCTTATGAACCCCTTTTCAAGCAACTCTTTCCTTTGCTGAGCTCTTTCCTTTCCTTTGGAGCCATGTGTCTAACGGGTAAAGCAATAGGTTTTGCATTATCAACAAGGTATATGCGGAAGTTTATCTCTCGCTTTGGAGGCAAACCTTTCACCTCTTCAAAGACATCCGAGTATTCACGGACTACTCAAACAGATTGCAAGTTTTCGACAAATGCATCAAGAGATTCTAGATAGCTAAGCATAACAGAATTCATGGGATTACAAGAGATTTCGAGAGTGTTACCGAGGCGAGTCATAAGTCTAACCACTCTCCTTTCACAATCGAGGATGGCACCATTACTGGATAACCAATCCATGCCTAGAATCAACCCATAGCCCGTGAAACCCAAAACATAAGCATTACATCTAAACCCAATGCTTAGTATAGAAATTTCCAAATCCAAACAAATCATTGACAAATAAGCCGAACCCCGAATTGGATTTGAAACAACCATGGTATCCTCTACTATACTGGTATCTAGGTGCAGAGATTCAACTAAAGCAGTAGATATAAAAGAGTACGATGCGCCAGAATAAAAAAGAGTACGAGCTGGATGATCAGAGAGATAAACTAAACTCTCAACAGATATATTTCTACCTCTTTCTTCTGGAGGTGCAATGAGAGCGTGAATCTTCCCTCCAGAAGTAGATCCAATCCTCTGCCCTTGCCCTTGCCTTCTTGGGCAGTCCTTAGCCATATGTCCTATCTCGCCGCATTGAAAACAACCACCCATCTTCCTCTTCTTCTTCCTGCACTCTTTAATTAGATGTCCAGGTATGCCACAAAATTTACACTTCCTCTTGTCTCGGGATTTGTTATTCTTCCCACCTTTCTTGGAATCCGTATTCTTATTCTGCGATCTCTCTACTTTCTTGTCTAGAGGTTCTTCCACCTTTGCCTCTTTCTTGTCATCCTTGTCTTCCTTCTGTAACAGTGCCATGTCCACCAGTCTCTCAAAAGTCGCACCCATAGGTATATGGGACATAACTAGGCTGTGCAGTGGCTCATTCAACCCTCTAACGAAACAGAGAGCCTTTTTATGTGGAGTGTTTACTAACTCCAGTCCAAATCTAGCCAGCTGATTGAATTGGTTGACGTATTCCTTAACCGATAGGCTTCTCTATTTGAGTGCTAAGAACTTCTCCATTTGTAGGCTTCGTTCAGCTTGCGAGAGGAACTTCATTTCAAATCTCATTCTGAAATCCTCCCAAGTTTCAACTGGTCTCTCAGCATTAGTAGCTTCTTACCAGTAAGAGGCTTTGTCCTTGAGTAACCATACATCCAATTGTATCTTCTGCTTATTGTCCACTTCGAAGATAAAAAACAAATCTTCTGTTTCCTTGAGCCAGTTTCTTGCTTCCACAAATGACTCAGTCCCATTAAACTTCTTTCCACCCATGCTCGAAAATCTCTACATATCTTCGAGAAAGCATTCACACGCAGAGGAGGAGGAGGAGGAACGGCTGCAGCTAGGGGAGGAGGAACGTCTATTGGACCTGCGTCATTAGCCATAGCCTCCAGATACCTTCTGAACCAGCCAGGTATCGATATGCCCTCGGGAAGAATAAGATCCTCAGACATGCTAAACGAAAAGAAAAGGTTCAAAACTAAGGATAGAAAGATAGTGCATATGGCTTTGGGGATTATGCCTTTAAAATAAAATAACACTTTTCTTGGAAATGCTTCTTTAAACTTCTTTTTGAACAATAGTTTTCTAAAACTTTTATCTGATCTGGTAAACCATCGCTCTAATACTAAGTGAAACACCCTACCTCCGTTAAGGTCACTCACAAAGGGAATGCATTAACTTTGGTGAAGCATTTTAAGTAAAAGGCACAGGTAATTTACAAGACAGACATATAAACAGCGGAAAAACTGAAATCATTTCATAAATAGCGTGGTTTAGTCAAAGCATTACAAGCATTGTCTCAAAACCCAATTTCTAAATTATTACAATAAAACATTTGTCTTGATTTAAAACTCTAAGTACATAAAGAAGCATAAAACAGTAGTAAAGCAGCATAAATCCCCAATAAAAGTGTAACCATAGCCATAGCCCAAGAAAAGAGAATCCAAGCAATACATCTACTCTCTTCAAGCTGGAAAAGGTCTGCACTAAGCTGAAGTATTCCCTCCCAGCAGACCTGGAAGGGAGGGGGAACGGAAGAAAAGAAGGCGAAAGAAAATGGGTTAGACATAAGTCTGGTAAGTCCAGTGATTATTCAGCATGTAAACAGGTAAAAGGATCATGACATGAATAAACTGAACATAGGACAATACCATAGAAATAAGATAACATAAGATAAGGCAAGATAAACTGAATATACTATCGCACTCATTTCCATTTCTCAGCACCTACTAACGAATGTTTCAACTACCATCATGTGTTCATAACAAAGTGATCCCTTTCCCGATCGGCTTCTACTCGCGTGCATTTATTACTTGTGTCATACGGCACTGCTTGATTGTAGATACCTGTGCTGGTCCCGCCATGGGGTGTATCAATTCCTATGGTTGCAACCCGACACAAATTTAATATGCACAATGTATACTACTGATGCCCAGTGCTTGCTTTTTCCACTCCAGAGTACGTGCACCGCCATACTCTGCCGAAACCTACACTGTTGCGCCACCCGCCGCTATTTTGACCGCTTATAATCAGCCCAGTAATCGTGCTTCACTGTGCCTAATTCAGGGTACCATGATACATCTATATGGGTTACTGTTGAAATGGGTCCCCGTTACTAGGGTTTCCTAATCAACATGTTATAATGGTTAAGTGTTCTCAAATTAACGTAACCCCACCCATCTGTTTAATTAACATGTTGTAGTCGTTAAGTGTTGCCTTAATTAACTTAACCTTACCATTCTTAGCTTGTCCGTTCCTTAGCTTTAATTTATTCATTAAAGCACCAACCTCTCACATTAGATCTATATTGTTGTGCTCGTTGGATGCGTCAGGCGGTTCCAGGCAGTCTTACACCACAACTCAATCTAACCTCGGGTTTTTTGGCTTAATGCGCTAACCTCTCACATCAGATCTATATTGTTGTGGTCGCTGGATGTGTCGGGCAGTTCCGGGCAGTCTTACACCGCAACTCAATCTAACCTTGGGTTAGGCATGTTCATCTTTAGCCAATTTACATATTTGTCATATGTTCATCTTCTTTTGTCAATACTCCCCAAGTGTAGTCAGTACAAGTTTTATGCCACATTCAGTTGTTATGCCCAAAATTTACTTAATTAAATTATACCCAATTTTCCCGTGTTATATTCACACGTACGACGAGATTCAATTTAAGTTCCGAATGAACCTAGTATTCATAAAAGAAAATAAAATGGGGAAAACAGAGAAGTAGCATAAAAATTGGCATAAGGAAAAATAGGCATGTAAAGGTGTACCCAATTCAAGAATCATGTTTCAATAGGCATGTTGTACATTAACAATGAGTGTGGGCAAGCTAAGCAATATACACCATAGGTATAAAGATTTGATGGAATTGGACTTAAGAGATTCACTAATTTTGATGTACAACATGGTAAGTTCCATTATATCAATCACAATAGTCTCATAGGCATAGGATGTACAACATGATAGGTTCCATCATATCAATAATCACAACAGTCTCATAGGCATGATAGGTTCCATTATGTCAATCACAACAGTCTCATAGGCATGATATATTTCATTATATCAATCACAATAGCCTCGTAGGCATAATAGGTTTCACTATATCAATCACAATAGTCTCAAGGCATAGGTAACTTAGATTTGACAAAAGGATAAGCATGAATTAGAATTGGGCATAGTTCTAAATCCGATTATTACAGTCATGAGGTGACCAAATCGGAATAATAACTGAACTTACAAAAAAATAACGAATCTTGTATTCTGGGATCTGATTTCTGAATTTGTTAAGCTTATCGTTTGATGTAGATGTTTAATTCTCTAGTTTGGATTTAGTTTGGAGCTTTCTAACTTGATTTCTAGTTTGGAGAAAATGGAGGCTAGGCTAGCTTAGGGATGGACAGCATGACGACTTCATAGAATGAGATTGTGAGGTTTAGGGTTAAGGTTTGAGGTTTAGGAGTCATCAGAGCCGTCTAGTCCAAGAAAATGCGTCATCAGGCTAATCAGAAGTCACCACGTAGCCCTATGACTCAGAAAATCGTCACTGTCCAGATCAATTTGTAGGTGTTGACCCTATAGGGGGTTGACACCCATGTCGACACCCCTAGGGGGGTCGACACCTATGTCGGCACCCCCTGGGCGGGGGGGTCGACACCCCTGAGCGGGAAATTTCCCGCTCAGCTGTTTTCTGAAGTTTTGAAATTCGAATCTGCTTTAATTATTTTAATTTAATTTCTACTTAAACTTGAAAACTTCTAACCTCCATAACTTCTTCATACGGAGTCCAATTCACGCAAACTTGGATTCTATCTCAAGCAGAATTTCGATACGAACGCAATGGCGTAACCCGTTTCATCCAATTCTTCTTCTAAAAATTAAGTGTTCTTAATTTTGTTATTTTTAATATTCATAGAAAATACGGGGTGTTACAATGCATAACAAAAGAAAGGATAAGTTGATAGAAACCAGGGTAGAAATAGTACTATGATGATAGTTCTGGTTCAAGTCATAGATAGACTACAGAGAGCTACGCACCTTGATCTTAAAAGTGAAAGGGGGTGATATAGCCCTTGTTCAAGAATAGCTTTTGTTCAATCAGACACTCTTAGAAAACTCTCGTAACTGCTCTTTCTTGTTGATGCGACGGTAACTCGAAAAAGAATATCATAAGAAAGCACTTTGCCTAGTTCAGATCGTACCATGGAAAGCACTACTGGAGGCTTGAATGATGTAGTTACTTCGACCTTCTTTTATTGAGATTATGTTATTGTTCAGTCGACCACCTAATAAAAATTAAATAAAATACACTGCCAATATCAATGAATAAACATAAGTACAAAAGCAAGAAATCAACTGGCTAATAAAATAAAATAAAATAAAGGAATAGACTCTACGCTACAATCCTTTCTTCTCTTATGAAATTTAGAGTGTTAGGGACTCCTGCTACTAGGCAACGAACCTCATACCAAAGTCCTTCCCTTACTAATGTTCAATCGAGGCAGAATAAAATGGCAGTTCTGGAAATATCTGCATCTGCCCTTAACAATCAAGGTATCTTTGTCCAAGCATTCCCTTCCTCGTCATTTCTTCAAGAGCTTCTTCATGAACAGCAGATTAGAGGGCATCCATACCTTGACTTCTACGCTACTCTTCCTCATCTTCGGAGATGCCCAATCAGCCCTTTAGTCTAATTTGTCCAATTCTTCCGGACATTGGCAAGAAAGGAAAGCCATCGTGAGAGCTTACTCCGTTGTTGTGGTGGAGTAAGGGCTTAGGAGTACGGGTCAAGGCATGCCTTAAGACAGCTCCAGGGTAGGCGCATTAGACTGAATTAGTGTGTGTTTTGGTATTTGTAGCTGGAGAATACGAACAATGGAATTTTCTTTTTTCAATCAATTCATTGGTTTAGGGATAGGTTGGCAAGCAATTAATCGATATCTAGAATTCTCTCTTTTCCGTAAGCTTTGTGGATGAGGGCGCGTCACATTTCACTTACTTAGTTATCAACTCTTATTCAATATAAAAGGGGGTGGACACTATACCCTAGATCCCTTCTTCAATAGACGACTGCTCTTAACCGGGGCTAGCTCTTTAGCTCAGTATAAAAGATAATCAAGTCAAAGTGGTCCTGGTTGTACTGGTGGGCCTCTTTTGAAAGATTTCCCTTTCCTTTCTTTCTCTACACTTATCCGAATAGGTTGGTGTGTATGCTTCTTCTCCGGCCTTCTCCTTCGCATCACCACATTGTCCTAACTTTGGTTTCAAAGTCCCCTTTAGGTAATAGAGGGCATCGCCACTCAGAGGTTTTACGATAACCCGCATATTCTACCTGATGTTCTCCTTCCTCTAGCCCCAGAACTCTGTTCGTCCCTAGTAGCACTCCTATCTTCTTCCAAGGATGTAGCCTCAATGCCAAGTATATTGGATTTTCTTGGGCATTCGATTTTGGGCTTTCTACGCCCGTTTCCCTATTCAACGAAATACCAAACTTCCCTTTGGAATGCCACATTATCTTTCTCTATCTCCCTCATCCTGATGTGCTCAAGAAACCATACCTACAAAGTTGGTTGATCTGTTAGCCAATTGACAAAAACATCGCTGTAGTAACTTGTGCCTTTCCCCAGTTTGGGCTCCGCACCGAAAAGCACCCATGACTCTTGCTTGAACAGTGCGGAGAAAGGAATAGAATCTAGAACGAGTGAAAGCTTATTTGATCGTTCTTCTGATCTGCTCCCACTCCTAGCTTCCAAGGTCTAGCCTGGACCTCTGCCTCGACATTATCGATCAAAGAAAGAATTAACAGCTTTCTCTTTTGAACGAATTAGCAGGTTTCGGGACTGACTTTCTTTCCCTTCTTCCTTAGCTGGCATTGCAGAAATAGTAACTTACAACCATTGGCATAGCAAATACTATCCTTTGCTTTCCCGTTAGCCGTTGATTCCCAACTCTCCTTCCCTTTAATTTCCTTCCTCCCTTAAAGCTGAATCTCACCATTCGAGAAGCTATGGAATCGTTGACCCCTTACCAAGTAGAATATGAAGTCACTTTCGTTTTTTTGGTTGTGTATGCTATGTGTTTGTGCCCAGTCATCTACAAAGTAAATTTGACAAGAAAGCTATCCGATGTATATTCGTTGGATACGGTAATGGGCGAAAGGGGTGGAAGTGTTGTGACCCGAATACCAACCCTTGCTATACATCCCGAGATGTGGTCTTCGATGAAGCATCATCTTGGGGGTCATCCCAAGCTGTAGTATTGCCAGATTCTGGAAACTTAGAAACTAGCATGCAAGAAAAGCTAGATTGCGGCCTAAGACTTTTCATCGGCTAACCTACTTTAGTTTACTTTCCCCTTCCCGTAAAGTGGATTTGCCCTTTCCCGCTCAATAACACAGTTATTATCGTATCGCAAGCAGCAAGCGAAAAAAGAGAAGTGCCCAAGCCCAGTGAAATAAGTTTGCTATTAGAACACCTTATCACGGGGATGAGTCTACTTCCTAGCTGCTCTTAACCTGTTAGAACAATGCCTGGCTCAACTCCAGTCCCTTAGTTACCCAATGCCTTCTCTTTGTCGAATTTTATACCTTTAGTTACCTAATGGTAGCTTCAAGTCCAGCTGCACAGAAAGATTCCCAAATGAATATACTGGGCTATTCTATCCTATCCTAGCTTTAGGAATAGGAACATGTTTGTGTTCCCTACTAGACATAAGGGACAGAAAGAAGGACAGGCATATCCCGGTAAGGTGATCCTACGATTCTCATGCATTTTGTTCTACGCTGCGCACCTCAAGGATATAATATGCTTAGCGGAAGCCCCATCACTTACTTACTGCTACTTACTGCTTAGATTCCCTAAGTGATTCTAGGCCTAGGTTCTCTAGCAAACAAACACCAACCCCAGTATAAGTATAATACGTAGGCTGAGGGCAGAAAAAGCACCAACTCCCTGCAGTAAGTATAAAACGGAAAGATTCTCTAGTAGTTTGACTAGCTTTAACAAGAAGAGACTCGTTTTCGCTACGCACCTAAGTCCCTTCCTTCGGGTGCTTGACAAAGACAAGAACTCGGATCGGCTTCTTTAGTGACCCATCTAGCTAGCCATAAAATCCATACCGAAAGCTAGAGTCTTCTTGTCCCTTTCTTACTGACCAAGTGATACGCCAAAAAAACACTGGGCTACATGCTTTTCACATGGATTTCCAACCGTCTAAGGTACATAGCGAAGAAAGAAGACTTGGAAGGCACCAACCGGGACGAAGAAGAAGCAAGAAGCAAGAAGGCGCTTTCCTACTACTTTACCCTGATTTGACTACATCCATATGATAGAATGGATCGGTCGCCTGGCAACAGACTACCATCGTACGACTTCAACTTCCCGGTCTCAATAATCAATAAGGACTTTTCTATCTCCTACTTAGAGCAGTATGGTCGTTACACCAAACTACGTTCTACCCTAGGTCTATGCATCATCGTCTCTCCTACTCCGTGCGATATAACATGACTGTATTTGATTTCTTCTTATATAAAACAACCTCAGGTCTCTCCTATGTATACTACTCTCCTCCCTTGTTAGTTGTAGCCAAACTACCATCGCAGTTGAAGCAGTATTCAATCATTATTGCTTTCAATCTGATGGCAGTACTAATGAATTGAAAAAAAACTGAGATTAGAATACCTATTCTTTCCCTGAATAGAGTACTTCATTCTTTTTCATAGCAGGCAAAATGTTCGAAAGGGCTCTCTCATCTGCTTTGTACCAGAAGACTCAGACAAGGAATCCTAGACTTCCGAGACAATAGGAACGAGGCTAAGTCTTATAAGATAAGGCGGCTAAGGCAATCAGTTAATCTCTTTATGAAATAGATCTCCCCCAGTATATTAATGGCTTAGCTCATGGAATAGTAGCTCTTCCGCTATAGTAGCTCTGGAGTGAAAGAAAAGCCCTGTTTTATCCGCTACCCTCTTTCCCCTATTTCCGAGCCTTCCCCTCCCCCTTTTGACTCATCTTGGATGAGAAGATAGAGACTAACTTCATCGACTTCCAATGTTAGTGTGGAATGTTCGCTGAAGTGGAGGCGCTGGGACAGACCATTCTTGTGAGAACGAGAGCTAGTCCAACCCGGGATCTCTCTTAAACCAACCAACTCTCCAGGGAAAACGACTAGCTAGATGATCTTTGAGTCAGAATTCGAACTTGTTGACGTGGAGAGCCATCAAATAATAATATACTGGGACTGATTTGTGAGCTGAGAAACCCGCGAAAGGCGTTGGGATAGCGTAGAACCCTTTCCTTCCATCTTTTGATCGGCTACCTAAGTAGTGATCCTTTCCTCCAAGCAGAGATTCCCCTCTGTAGAATGTACACTGGAAAGAAGAAGCAAGCAATAGAGCAAGCCTTATAGAAAGATGTTGTTTTTCACCATAAGGAAAAATGAGGCCGTTTTGATATATTAGGTGCTCGTTTGGTATAAAGTAGCCAATGTGTATATGCACCAACTGCCAAAACAACAAGAACTATTTGTTCTTACTTAAGAAGCGATGTATAGTGGTATACTTATTTGCCGAGCGGCTTCATGCTTTCAGGCGTAAGGCTGGATGGTTAAATACCACCTTGTACCTTAAATGTTGTGCTGTGTTCCCCCTATATTAATACCATTGGTATTACAATGGCTCCTTTGAGCGTACGACTGCAATCCCCCCTTTCCTGTAAGCTTGACACGAACTGGTCTTCCGAGATGCATTCCTGCATTCCATAGGAGAATGATAGTCCGTAAGAATGATGGAGCTGATAGGTTAATGAAATTCTACCTATCTGTTTTCTCTCTTAGTAAGCAAATAATGCTTTATAAGAGACAAAATTCTCAATATACATAAATACTTACTCTTCTATCTTCTATGCCTACTGAACTCTTATCTTAGTTGAGTTCCGTAGTACGTATGTCAGGCTTGCTGAGAGGTATATCTCTCATTGCTTCGAGATTCCTATTCATCTCGGGTTTCGGTGGCTACCCATGTGGACTGCGTCCTCCATTATGACTCAGAAGAACATGTATAATCCTTCTATTAATGGTTCTTTTCCGTTCTACCGTGTGATGTATTTTCTTTATCGCTATGGGAAAAAGCTTACTTCTTGTACCCGCAATCCTACGGTTTTGTACTAATATACTTGCATCTTTGGCCTTTCAAACATGACCTTCGCGAATGGGCATATTGGTACTATGCTATCTAATATTTCCTGTGTACTCTTTCTTCGCTCCTAAACAGGTTGTGTTCCCAATGCGAGGGGAACCACTCCCTGATGAGGATAGTTTTCCATGGTCAATAGACCAGAAGAGAACTTGGATTCTATCGTTTGTCACGCTGGGCACTCTCTTCATGAATTGATGTGCCATGCCTATACTATAAGGTGTGTCAGTCAATGATTGAAGGTGTCTGTGTTTCAGATGATGAATTAATGATACCCCTGGCCGATTGGCCTTTAAGGCAGAGGGAAAACAAGGATTTTAGCAATCCCAAATGATGTTAAGCAAGCTCTCTAACATCCTGCGCATGGCTGGTGTATGTCTGTCTTGAGGTTAATACCGATGGATGGTACATTTGATCAGATCAGGTGAAGAAAAGAGAAAAAGTTGCGCTCCTTCAATCTATCCTCGGCTACGGATCTCTTTCCATTAGCGATTCAGGGTGTAATGATTGAAAGCTGTTTATTTAACAAACTAACTTTGTTTGCGTGGGTGGCATGTGGGACGAACTGCTTTAGTTGCCCTGGTTCTGCTCGTTCATCCCCTTCGTTTTCTCGGCTTGTACATTTTGCAACTGGACAATCCTTGGGTTTTATGCCTTCTTGGCCTCTCTTTGCACTATGCCATCATTTTGTTCTATGGTATTGTGCGGATAAAGTATACCCTTCCGTAAGTATGCTCTCCTCGGCGACGATGTCGTCATTGCGGATCCATGTGTGGCTGATGTCTATCAAAGTGTGATTAACGCACTTGGGTCAAGATTTCTTTAACGAAGTCTTTGATATCGGACATTGGTGGCTGTGAATTCGCTAAGTGTTTTCGTATATGCGATCGTGATTTGATTTGTCGCCCGTTAGTGTGAAAATGCTTCGTGCGGCACGTCATGCTATTGCATGGATGCCAGTGTGTAAGTCAGTAGGAGTCAGCTCTTTGCAATTCTCTCTTAGACTTCGGGGGGCGGGCTATAGAAAGTATTCTTCTCGCCCGAAGAACTTTTATCCTTACTACTCAAGACATTGGTTTCGCCATGTCCTGGTTGCCTTCTCTCCTAGTGGTATAAGACCCATGCTGTTTGAATTTTGGCTAGGATATCCATAAGGGCCTCCCCTTATCAAATGGGTATGATTCGCGGTATGTTATTGGAGTCGTGTCGTCCCGAATGGGATTTTGCTACCTGTCTGTGTAGCGATCTTCAATCTAAGTTAGATGAAGATACGCTTCTCTTACTTGAGCAGTCTATGGTTCGCCATGGGCTTGAAGCCATGCTTAAGTATGAAATGTCATTCGTAAGAGCTTGTACGGATTACTGTGTTAGAAAGCAATCACACAAGGAGAAGAACTACGATTCGGTTGAAAGATTCTCCTTCGCCTCCCTATCGTACTGGTTGGTTTGACTACATTGCCTTACTTAAAGCTGCTTGCCCTATTGGCTTTCTTTTAGTTCCTGCTTTCGGGTGGGATTTTTCCTTTAGGCACTCTACTCTTTCTTTCTTGGAATCTTCACATTACATTTAGTAGGCTTCTAGTCGTTGACTTCTCATAAATCGGGGTCCCATTAGACACAAAATCCTTTAGGAAGCGAACAAGCAAGAGAATCATGCCCAGTTCTCGACCTCTAATCTATGAAAGGTATCAAATTTAGCCAACAAAACGAAGTTCAAGCAGTGTGAAATGGACTATTTCAATTTAGTACAATTCATCAAAGTTGCTTCCGTATCCCCTTGTAAGTGAACCATCCTTTCTGCTGATTGAACAAATCCGACTGGTCAGTCAATTGAATGGTTGCCAGTATATTAAGGTTCCTATTCTAGAATGCATTCTGCTGAAGCAAAGTAAACTGGTATTTCCTGTGATCGAGCTTGTCAGGTAAATGATAACACTCTGGTTTCACTTGTGTCTTGTTCGTTTCGTTTACCTCCGATCTGAGGATGGATCTGGTATCAATATGGGAAGCCTCCCCTGTTGTTTCAAGATTTGTTCTTGGACAGAGCAAAGAAAGGGACCAGAAAAAGATTTCCATTGAGGATTAGCAGGGGTCCGTGTATAACATCAACCCAATCGGTCTATGGATGCAAAAGCAGTGGCCTTAGACCCCATCTATTAAGGACTAATTCTACTGTCCTCGATTACGTAATCTCTTGGGCTTTTAGGTTTTATGATTGGAATATTAAGTGAACTAGAATATTTCCATCCGTCCATTTCCCTTCGGTCTCCTCCCGTTGGTCACCAATGTTTATACTAGTAATTAAGATACCTCCCCAATTAATATACTGGCTTTCCTATTGTTGGAGAATAGGTCTACTAGTTCCGGATTCCGTGTGAATGTATCTGTATGAAGCTAATCTCTCTCTTGGGGCAGGACCCCTAGAGTTGAGAGACACAACGAACCAGCATAAAAAAAGTCTTAGAGTCCCATCTGTAAGCTTTTGGGCCCTTAGTTTCAATTTGTGTAAAGCTGAAGTTATATACTTGGGGCCTTCTAACTTAGAATGAATGATGTTGCTCTGCTGCCACTGCTGTCACCAGGAAGCTACCTTTATTAAGAGATTGGAGGCATCTTTGGGGAAAAGCAATTCTGACTCGGGATTAATATACTTGGCCTCGAAGCTTACCCTTTTCACGTTCTCCATACTATGGTGAATCACTTCCAACTGAATAAGATGGGATTGGAATCCTGTAGAGTCCACCATGGCAAAATCATACCCAATGTGATAGGAGTACCAAGGCCCCTGGTTAGTAGTTGTTTAGCTCTATCTCCGGCCCGTAATATGGTTGAATCGATCATTTTTGTTCATGGGCATATTCTCTTTCTCCTTCCTCCCCGGACAATAGGCGAAGATGCTTTTCTATGCCCGATGAATGTATATACTGGGCGAACATTGGCTATGAATCAATTGGTCCTTTGTCCAAGGATACAAATCTATATCCTAATGGAATGATGAACTAAACAAGGGCTATCTCGCCTCTAGTGGCTGATTCCCCACACCAATCCTGGAGAAGAGGAAGGACTCGATGTGAGTTGAGTTCACTATAGGGAGCTGCTTGATGCAACTGGCTTCACTATAGTGAAGCGGAAGCTGAAGTTGAATATGTCACGACAGGCTCTTTACAATATTAATGTCTAAGCTGCTATACGTATAGTAGTAAACTACTATTGGATGGAAGGTACTACTTGGATCGTAAAACCGATGGAAGCAAAGCTAAGCTATGGTAGTTTACGACTATTAGAAGGGTTGTTCAGCCAATAGTGGCTTGAGCAATTTAGCTATCAGTTGTCCTCACGTAAGAAGACAGGTTCTGTTTCTTCTCTGCGGCTTCTTCCTAAGTATCATTCATTGCCAAAGGTTAGTTAAGTAGTCCCTACTGGTTGGATGAAATGAAACTTGGGTCATTTTACTGATTTCACGATGTGAAAAGCACATATTCTGACTTGTTCCTGCAGGGTCTTTCAAGTTCCTCTTTCTAGTCCCTCGACAGCGGGATTGGATATGTTTGGTGATACTCATGTATAGTCTCCGCCGGGCCAGCAAACCATCGCGGATTCGATCGCAGACGTCTATAGCACATGGCTGACCCCGAGTGTCCTACATATACATATACCCGCAGGTCGACTCCTGGACAACCTGTAACTTAAGACCAGTGGATCGGGGAAGGGAATACAAGAGAGAAGACTATCTGGGGGTTGATAGTAATCTCATACCTTTCGGTAGTCTATTTTCGAGGTCATACACAATTAATATACTAGGCCTCAATGTTTATACTGGCCTTCCTTATTTAAACTAGTGCTAGCCCAGAGAAGGTAGTTGTCGCCTACCTGGCTCCAATGCAACACCATATCATTCACTCCGGGGAACAACTACACTAAGCGACAAAGCATTAATCTGGGATAAAAGCAAGAGCTCCCGTAGTTCTCCAGACAGGTGCCTATCTAATAGATTATTTAATCAATGGAGTGATTTTCCCGCTACTAAAAGTCTTAGCTGCGAACATGAAGCTAAGGTAGCCCAGTATAAACGTAGGCATAATAGGTTCTCTCAACTTTTACTTTATTGTATAAAGCATAACTTTAGCGAATTTGTGCAGCAAACTCTATCAAAAGGAATCTTTAATATCTTTCTTGTTATCTGCTCCTTCATAAGCCAGATTCCAAAATGAAATACCTGGGAGAAGCACATCCAGAGGAGTTGTGCAATGCTCCATGCATACTTAGGCCTCTCGCTTCTCTCATATCTTGCTTTGATGAACCTACTATATAATCTCCAAGAGAACACATAAGCTTAACGGAGGGATGACGCTAGTTGGAGCCGAAGAACCAAGTGAAGCTAGTCCAAACCAAGCAACCAACTATGCCACCAGAAGCGAGAAAGACTTACCTCACGGGCGGAAGGCTTTCAGTCTGATCGCGCACCTATCTCTTCTTAGACGTTCTATAATATAAGTCAAGTCGTCCTTAATATCATACCTAAGCTAGGTAGTTCCATACAATATGAAATACCTGGGAAAAGGACTTATTATTGAGTTGTGCTTCGCCCCAATCAACCAACCGACTTCGCTACACGAAGAGATGCTTGGCTGCCCACTTATGAAAGAACACCTTTGGCTAGTATTCACTGCAAGAGTACGTAGCTCACTAGGATCCCTTGCATTCGTTCTCTCTTTCTTTTCCATCCTTGCCTCAAGAAGAAGCAAAGAAGGTAGCTCGGCTATTAGTCTCATCTTCGGCTTGCTTGTATTAAGAATAGTTGCTATCAATTTCCATGTTCCAAATTCGAAGAGACCGGGTTCGACCAGTTGCATGGGAAGCATTTGGGATTGATAAGAAAGAAGGTATAGAAGAGGAAGTCTTCACTTAACGGAAGAAAGATCTACTGCGAAGAAATGGTTGGATTCCTGGTATCAACATGACAATGAGTCAAACATTCCACTCGAAGTTCAATAAGTACTAGGGAACTCTCTCGTATTAGACCAATGGCAAGTCAACCTTTGTTCACTTAGAGAGAACTAATAATAGTTCACTCAACTTCTCCTTTCATGTGTTAAGCAGACTTTCGCCTTGTTGTGCTACCTCTTTGTTAGTGTTATCTTAGAGTATTGTACATCTTGTTGTGCTAACTCTTTGGTTGTAGGTCCAGGTTAGGCATGATTATTTATACCTGTTATTGCTTTATCCAGTTACAGACTTGTTATCGCTTACACCAGACTTTCGTCTGACCTAGAGTATTATGTCCCTTCTTCTTACTCTAGGTGCTCCGAAACGAGCAGACTAGAGACATGTTAGGTGGTTATGCACGGGTAGTTCTCCAGAGACAAGAAAGAGGCTTCCGCGTACTATACATATATTCTCCCTGTGTTGTTGATGGTCGCTGCTTTAGGCATTAGTAGTGTACCTCTTTTTTATTTTCTTTTAGAGACTGTATTTTTAAAGTTGTAATAATTGGATATGAGGCTGTGTTTTGGATTCAGCTACTCTGATGGATATGTTTTCAGCTCATGTACTGTATCGCCTGTTTTATGTCAAGTTATGTTACTATTATATTTTATTCCATGCGCTGTGAGATATACTACAGTTTCTTCGGCAAGTTTCAAACCCCTTTGGTGATCGTCCCCTACTAGTCAGGCATGGATACAACGCATTTTGGGGAAATGTCTGAATCGTACGGGGCGGCCGTCACACTTGGTATCCGAGCCAAGGTTGCGTAGTTAACCTAGGGGAAGACAACAGGGAGAGATAGTATATGTATATGAGAGCGCGTATTTGTGATATTTTGGTTTTCAAAAACTATATATATACTATTAGTATATCTAACGATGAAGTTGCACCGCACTAGCACCACTAAGGATATGGTTAATTGTTTTCTATTTACAGATAGAACGATGAGCCGAGTTATGAGGAGCACAATTAGGAACTCCACACCGGGAATTGAAAAGGAAGCGGGTTCAGGGGCCAATAATGGGAATGTCCCGGATATGAGGACGATGTTCACTGCCTTCATGGGAGAGATGCTTGGGGATGCTCAGGGAGCGGCTCCAAATGCTGCTAACGGTGGTGGTGCAGGCGCCTAGAGACGATTTCGCTAAGCATAACAAGGATTATACTAGTCTTGGAGGGAAGTTGTTCCATGGAACAGAATCGGCTACGGAGGTTCAGGATTGGCTTGATAGTT
This sequence comes from Allium sativum, assembly GCA_030737875.1. Taxonomy (NCBI): domain Eukaryota; kingdom Viridiplantae; phylum Streptophyta; class Magnoliopsida; order Asparagales; family Amaryllidaceae; genus Allium; species Allium sativum. The sequence continues at coordinate 9,377,493 of JASFAX010000028.1, forward strand.
GTGAGCGCATCTTTGAGGATTTGGAGATCAATGATGCAATGAAGCGAAAGCTAGCATTGTGTTAGCTGCAAGGACGGGCAATGAATTTGTGGAATGCTATTGAAGCGGCTACTCCCGATGATCAAATTACTTTGGATCAGTTTAAGACCTGCTTCAGTGATAAGTTTATTCCAACTGCTCAAAAATCATAATTGTTCAGGATGTTTTTGGAGCTTAAGCAGAATGGTAGGGCAGTCTCGGAGTATGTTGCTGAATTCGATACCGTGTCGAAATATGGATTATCTCTTATCGATACTGTCGAGAATCAGAACCAGAAGTTCATAATTGGCCTAGATGAGTACTTGGGGGAAAGACTTATAAACCATATTGATGAGACAATCGAATCTATTGTCGGGAAAGCATTAAGATCGGAGAGCCTTTACCCTACGACAAAGACCGCGGTTGCTAATACATCTGCAGAGGAGCCAAAACCGCAAGCAAGTGGTGAAGGCAAGAAGAATTCCCAAAATAAGAGGAAACAGAACCAGACAAAGGATGGTCAGAATCAAGCGTTCGGGATGAAAGATGTGACAATGCATTTAATAGTCTAAAGGAGAAGTTAATGTATGCGCCAGTGTTAGTTATTCCTAAGTGGAACAAAGAGATGATGGTATACACGGATGCCTGTGGTACCGGACAAGGTGCTGTGCTGATGCAAGGAGGTAAGGTTGTAGCTTATGCTAGTCGACAACTGAAACCACATGAGAAAAGATATCCTACCCATAATTTGGAATTGGCAGCGATCATGTTTTCGTTGAAGATGTGGAGACACTATCACTTGGGAGAAAGATTCGAGTTGTTTACCGATCATAAGTTACTAAAGTATCTTTTCTCTCAAAAGGATTTGAATCTTCATCGGCATAAATGGTTAGAGTTCTTGGCTTCATATGATTTCAATATCGCTTGCACACCCGAGAAGGGCAATGCAGTAGCTGATGCATTAAGAAGGAGACATGACAATTTGGGGGCTATGTTTCTGGAATGGAAGCAACTGGAGTATTTCGTAGGATATGATTTCAGACCTAAGTGCGAATTAGATCCAGAAATGTCAGCAAGTTTGACGATTAGACCCACTTTGATTGAGCGGATCGGTTCCAGGAATACTTTGGGACGATCCTAACCTATTGGAAATCATCTCCAAGGTAGAGATGGGTATTGACAGTGAGGAGATGAACAAGTATGGACTTGATAGAGAAGGATCGCTTCGAAAGAATGGGAGACTAGTTGTATACAATGTTAATGGAATGAGAGATGAAGTGCTTAGAGAGCGTCATCACTCGAAACTGACTATACATCCCAGTGGTAACAAAATGTATCGAGACATGAAGCAAACCTACTACTGGGAAGGGATGAAGAGAGACGTTGGGAAGTTTATATCCAAGTGCATGAATTGCCAGCTAGTTAAAGCCGAGCAAAAGAAGCCTAGTGGTTTAACCGCTGGAAATTCTTGAATGGAAATGGGAACAAGTCTCAATGGATTTCATTGATGGTTTACCAAGGACTACATCGGGTCATGATAGTATTTGGGTGATTGTGGATCGAGTGACCACGAGTGCAAGGTTTATACCAGTCAAGTCGAGCAGAATGACAGCTATGTTAGCGGTACTGTATGTAAAGTGGGTTATGAGATTTTATGGAGTACCTAAAGGTATTGTGGGTGACAGAGATCCGTTATTTACTAGTGGGTTTTGGAAGAGCTTACAAGATCCTTTAGGGTCAGAATTACATCTCAGTACCGCGTACCATCCTCAAACCGACGGTAGAACAGAGAGAGTGAATCGTGCATTAGAGGATCTCTTGAGAGCTTGTATATTGGATTTTGGGGGGTCTATAGGCACTTTTATGAGATTGGAGATTATACAAATACAACTACAGGGTCTATAAGTGAATCCACTTCCCAAGAGGTTCTATCAGGGGTAAAATGACTTCTACTGATACTCTGTTTAGTAATTATACTCTCCCTATTGCAACTGTCTTGCTTGGAGAAAAACTAACAACTGCCATTGAATATCAAACCCCATGGGGGAACTTGCTCAGAAGAAGGATAAGGGGATTTTGAGTACCAGAAGCATCCCAAAAACAACCTTGTAGTATCAGTACATAAGGAGGGGTTACAAGAAGCCCAGCTAGAGGATCTTATCATTCTAGATCACTCGAAGCGAAGAAAGAACCAAGAGAGCAGGCGATTGCATTTCACTTTGGAAAAAAACTTCACTTAAAGTTAAAGATCTTACCAATTTGATTAAGACTTTCGTACTAAGATGCAAGCTCGATTGAAATTAGGCTTTCACCCACCCTCTACGTTTCCTTAACTAAACCCAATCCCATCCTTCTCGTTCGATCCGTTCTATTAACGACACTTATTCTATGCAAAATAAGTGGTTGAGATCCTCTAGCCGTCCACCCCTTACTCTGGAGCAGGAGCAGTGGATTCACCTACTTCAAAGTCTTAAGTAAATCCGGATTGACTATCTTTCTCTTTCCTTCAAGCAAGGCTGACTTCATTAGCTATAGGTAGATTGAACACAAACCCAATCGTACAAGAAAACAAACGACTAAAAGCGCTTACTAAGCCCGAGGTTTTAGGCTAGGAAATTCCAATTCAATTAGCAGCGAATCTTGCACCTGAGGAGCATATCTCTATTTATAAGAGCGGATTAGGCGCATGCCATTGATTTCCCCTTCTTTACTACATACATATTCTCATGCTTCTCAATGTCAAAGTTTCTCTAATAGTACTCATTGTGAAAGAAGTGCAGTGGGGAGCGTAGGTATTGATTGCATGTTGGTAGTCAATCGAATGTTGGGAGGATGACTTTCTACGGCAAGTCAGTTACTAAAATAAAGAAGATAGAAGTGACTCCTTATTAATGTATTTGAATAGTTGACTTGACTTCGGAGTTGACTTTTGCCATGCATATGAAAGAGGAGTTACAGAATAGGATATAGATATGAGTGCAAAGCGGAGATCTAATATAGATTTGGCTTTCCCAAACTTTGTTAAGTTCAAGTAGAACAGAATCGGAGGTGGGGAAACCGTTCCTGCCTTACCGGGAGTTGTTTCCTTAACTAGAAGAGAATAGATGCTACGCTTAGGAATGAGTGCTGATAGGTAGTTGGTGCTCATTCCGTCTTTCATTAGGTAATTTAAGGGACAAGCGAACTTATCTTGCAGCATAAGAAGAGATAGGGGTATAAAACCCTACTGTTTACTTTGTTTACTTGATTTGGCGCATATGACACTGAATACATGAGAAGCGGAGATATCATATAGATTAGGGTAGAAACAAGCATAATATCTCTTTGAGGAAGTTCAAGTACAAGAGAATACCTGCTATGCTTAGGAGTGAGTTACTACATTAATATACTGGGAGTTGGTTGGTGCTCGCTACGCGCCTTAGCTAGGATCTCTAATAGAGTGTTAGAGAACCTAGGAAGTGAGAATCTAAGCAGTAAGTAGTCGGTTGGCCGTATTTTGTTAAGTGAACAAACTAATAGAACAGAGAATATTACTTTCATACTGGACCAATGACTATTTCACCTGAATTTGGTGAGTCTGAAACTGGATTATGGGAGTCTGAAACTCTTACTTCTAAGCCGAAGAAATTATCCTCCTAATCGACAGAAGTTCTACCGAATCTGAGGCTACTGACTCTAAGTTTGAAACTATTCCTAAGGACGCTGGATGTTGTCTTGAACTATTACTTCAGCTACTTCCTTATCGACAGACGCTTCCGCTACTTCCTTTGAAGACATCCGGACTGGAATATAAGTTCTTCCCTTACCCGGGTATATAAAGTAACTCCTTCCTCCCGAATTAATACACTGGACCTAGGTATCATAGGCTAACTGGATCAAACACAATAAGTATTATGGTTGATCTCAACTTGAACATTCCTGTGTTAAGCATAAGCTCAATCAACAAATAGAATAGGATCAGAGATCTATTTTCATGCATAGCTCTCTTTGCAACATTACTATTCAAATAGATCTATTTGGATCTCATTAGTAATTGCACGGTAGGTTAATATACTGCTACTTTGTTTCCATTCTGGATAACATTTGTAGGGTCTTAGGTGAGGGAAAGTTTCAGTCAAATTCTTACCACCCACTATCTTTCAATAAGGAAAGGAACAGCTGTTGTTGTAGAAAATTTATAATAATGATATTACTTTTCATGAAATCGTCGATAAATGCGCGAAGTTGGTTCTCCTCTCAAATAAACGCCACCGGAGTGGGGCATACCCGAGTCAGGCTCTAATGGGAAACGAAGCTGTTCAAATCCCAGGGTATCTCCAAGATACCAATTATGAGATTTTGTGTAACAACCCTGAATTTTGGGGGTAAATTTAAAATTTATTTTAACTAATTTTAATGAGTTTTTGATATTTAAAATAATTTATTTAGAATAATAATGATTGAAAATTGATTTAAATCGAAGTTAGAAAGAATAATTTAATTTTAATTATAAAAAGAGTTAGAAATAGCGCGGTAGTTTGAAAAGTCAAACTTGAACTTTGACCGATCATACAGGATGCAAAATTTAACGGATTTTAGTGAAACCAGAAATATTAGAATATATTTAAAAATATCTTTCTAACGAATCGGAAAAATTGAAATTTCATAGCGGGAATCAAAAGTTATGCCCAAATTGAAATTTAGAAAGGTCGCTAGGAAATTTACAAAGGACAAAATTGCTACTTTTTGCATATAAAGGAATTTGAACTCGAAACCACTTCCATTGAGTTCAGAATGATGTTTCTACATTAAAAAGCAGTAAACACTTATATATTTCGAGTTTCGGAAATTATTTGTTTAAAAATGTTTTTTTAATATTAAATATATACGCCTTGAAAATAGCCATTTTTCAAACGACCTCTATTTTCGTCGAAACCACTTTTGTTGGATTCGGAATGTCAAAATATTGTTAAGTTTAATTTTTCATAATTTTTGGAATTAATTTGTGACCGTGGCAAAAAGATTTCTATTTTGTCAATTTCAATAAATTTTAATCGACTTGAAAAAGGATATTTTTCAAACTGTCTCAGAATTTGACGAAAATAATTTTATTGGATTCGTATCGTCGAAACATAGCCAAAAATATATTTTTTGGATTTTTCGGAGTCCGTATGTGGCTCCGGTGTATTTTTGAATACGTCAGAATATTAAAATAAAAGAATAATTTTAAATCTGAAAAACAGAGGCTGAGATGACCTTTTGGGCCTGCGAAACGGAGTAAGTGGTTAAATGGAACTTCAGTGGATAATTAAATAATAAACTAATAAAATAATAATATATATATGAAGGACGGACCGCTCCTTCTTCTTTCCCGTCGTTCTATCACGCACGCACAAACCCATATGGCCAAAATTTCCTCCTCAAAATTCTCCCAATCCACAAAGAATTAGATCATGTCGTAGTGCAACTTTTGGAAGCTCTTCTCACTCTCTTCAATCTCCAACAAGTTTCATCCATTTTCATCAACCGTACGCGGAGAACAAGCACCGTCAATCCGCCGCCTTTACACCCAAACCGCACCATACATGTGCCGCCATCCATCACCCTAATTTTTTTTTTTGCTTGTAGATCTCTCGTAGCCGGTCATTTTGCCGCAAACCGTTCGCAAAACCATCAACTACAGAGAGAGAAATCTTGATCCAAAATTTTGAACAAAACTGAAAATAAATGGCCAAGGTATGAATTGGTGAATACAACACTGTTAAGAGTCGCAAATCTTGATTTTATTTTTAAAAAAATTGATATTTCACTCATACGACATCGGAATCTGAAAATTTCAGATCCTGTGGAACCGTATCGTCGAGTAGATCGTGTTGGGACTGATTGGGGCCGTTTTTGAAATTGTATGGATTTTCAGATCTGATTTAAATCAAGGTGAGAATCTCTGATTTTCACAATTTAAATTTATTTAATTAATCATTCTAATTTGTTAAATAATTATCTGTATGATCTATGCTGTGATGTTTTGTGTGGATTGTTTTGATGGATTGTATTGCGTTGTATTGAGTAGATCTGTCATTTTATCATTTGGATTTGTAGGGATCTGATATTAAACATCGCGGTTGTAATTTAGATTAAACCAGAATTTTGATCTATACGCGCGCTGCTGTTCTTTATTTTTATTTTTTTCAGTTCTATACATCATAAGATTTGCCGCAGTGGAAAGATTCAATTTTTAATTGTTTACATAAGATTTGTTGTAATGAAAGATTCAATTTTTGAATATTGATTTGTACATAAAATTTTGTTTATAAAAAAAATATTAAATTTTTAACTTGGTTAGTTTATATAGAATTGTTCAGATTAAGAAGTATTGTTTGTTGAAATAAAAGAGTATTGATTTTGTTGAGACCAAAGCATCATTTTGTTAAAACGAAAGTATCGTTTTTGTTGAAGCGACAAAAATAACAACATTTTTAAGTTGAAGCGACAATAATAATAATATTTTTGATAGAAATTAGAAACGACAAAAATAATCATATTTTTGTTGTTGAATTGAAACGACAAAAATAATCATATTTTTGTTGTTGAAATGAAATGATCATATTTTTGTTGTCGAAATGAAACATGAAAATAAACATATTTTTAGTGTTTGTTTAGAAACTTGAAATATAGTCACGTTTTTGAAGTCATGTATCGCATATGAAACACAATCATATTTGACGTCTTATATTGCATATGAAATATATGAATATTAGAATCATGGGTTGTATATGTAATATAATCATGTTTAAGTGAATTGAAAATATAACACATTTTATTATGTAATTAAAAAGTAGAATTTATATTGAAAATATAATTACATTTTTATGTAAGGAAAAGACATGAAATTTTTATCGCATATAAAACTACATTTTTATATGTAAATAAAAGTATGATTTGCATGTTAACTAAAAATTACATTTTTAGAAGTTGGTAATTCACATGATAAATAAAATTTCATTTTTATATGTAACTAGAAGTTGAGAATTCGCATGATATAAAAAAAATTACATTTTTTATATGTAATTAAAGAATGAGATTTTGCAGTAAAATAAAAATTACATTTTTATATGTAATTAAGGTATGAACTTGCATTGTAATAAAGATCACATTTTTATAAGTAAACAAAAGTATAATTTACACCACATAAATAAAAAAATTACATTTTTATATGTAATTAGAAGAGAGAATTTTCACTGTAAATAGAATTCCATTTTTTTTATGTCAATTATGTCAACATAAAAGTATGCCCTCTATGATAGTAGACAAAGTTAGAATTTAAAAAGATTACCTTGTTAATTGTCAATGTGTTAAATTAAGAAGATTTTGGTTTCAAAATGTTATCAACTTTGAAATAAAGGAATGTTTTTATTTTATATTCAATTAATGAAATTAATTGACGTTGGTTTAGAAATATTACATCTTTGGCGTCAATATATTAAAGTAAAAAGATATGGTTTTAAAATTGTACATCTTGAAAAGACTTTTATTAGAAAATCATAAAAACAGTGAAAGTTACAATTTATATTAAGGTACTTGAAATCAAGAGATTTTGAAATAAAGAATACCTTAAAATTAAGATTCCTTAATGGAAAGGATAACTTCAAATAATGACATGTTTTGAAAAAAAAATTAATTATAATTATAAATTATAATTGTGCTTGGACACGAGGTTAGGTTACATTTGTGGTGGAAGTCTGCCCGGACCCGACCGGCATATCCAGCAGCCACAAATGTTGGGCCTAATGTGTAACGACCCGGAAAATCTGAACCAATATAAAATTTTTAAATTGGCTAAAATAGTGGATTTTAAATATTTAAAATAAATATTTTAAATAATAAAGATGAAAACTGAGTTTGAATCGACAATTGAAAAGGAATATAATTAATTCTAATTATAAACAAGGCCTGAAATGGCGCGGTAGTTTCAAAATTTGAATTCAAACTTTGACTGACTGTACCGGGTGCAAAACAAAACGGATTTGGGTGAAACCAAAAATATTTAAATCTGTTAATGAATACCTTTCTAACGAATCTGAAAAATCGAAGTTTCATAGCGGAAAGCAAAAGTTATGGCCAAATGAATTTTCAGAAAGGTCGCCATGGAATTTATATAGCCCGTGAAATTGGCCATTTTGCAAACGACCTCGGAATTCGACGAAACCACTTTTGTTGGATCCGGGATGTGAAGTTATTACTAGGTTTCAAATTTCAAAATTTTTGAAGCTAGTTTGTGAGCGTGGCAAAGGAAAATGTGTTTTGGTCAATTACAGTTAAATTGGATCGACCAGAAATGGGCCAGTTTTCAAACGGTAGAATTCGACGAAACTAGTTTTGTTGGGACCGTATCATCAAAACATAGCCAAATTTATTTTTCTGGAATTTTTCGCATCAGTTTGTGGCCCTGGCAAATTGAAATGTACGTTCAAATCGAATATTGAATGTTATATTTTAATTTGAATGAAAACTGACTGAAACATTCGAATGGGCCTTCGAAACATATCCCATTGTGTTAGGAATGAGGGTAAAACGCTAGGGACGACAGTCGTTGGGTTTGGATCGGTGTTCGTGTGTGAAAGGGGTATTTTTGAAATTTTAAAAATATATAAATTAATAAAAATACCTCATTGGCCCATATTTTTTCTCTCTCCCCGACTATCCTTCCAGCGCACGACGGAAAGGGCCTCACCACCTTCTCTCCTCCGTTCCTCCTCCTACACGCAGAATTAGGTATGGGTTCTTTGGAGCTTTTTGAAGAGCTCGAGACAAGCTTCAAATCCATGTAGGGATTGGATTTTTTCGTTCAGCATTGAAGGAGAACGGAAGTCAGGAAGTTCGGGACTTCAACCAGCCGCCACCGCGGCGTCCGACCACCGAGCTGGACCCCACCTCCTCGCACAGACGCGACTCCCCTCCCCTTTCGACCTCGCACATCCCGATCGTGGAACCATTGCACGGATTGATCGAAAAATCCACACCTAGTTTGGAACCATTTCAGAAAAGGTTCGGCTATTTGTTTTGAATTGATTTTTACACTTTTAATTGTTGCAAACTTGTAAAAATCATATCTTTTTCGTTCCTTGTCGAAATTCGGTGAAATAAGAGTCAGTGGACTCGTGTGGACGTCTTCTACATTCTAGAATAGACTGCATATTTTTCTATGCCTTCTGCTATTTTTGGTGGAGTGGAACCCAATGTGTGATTTCTAATTTATAAACGATATGGAAAACGACGATGTATAAATTATATAGTCGATGTATGAGTTATATAAGCGTTGTATAAGTTGTACGTTCGATGTATAAGTTGTATATGCGTTGTAAAAACTATATATGTGTTGAAATAGAAGTGAAATGCTATATACAAATATATATATATATATATATATATATATATATATATATATATATATATGTATATACACACGCCCCTCGTCCATAAACCATGAACGATATTTATTGGTTGTGATTGGTGTGAAAATTGATTGATAGCGAATGGTTGATTGAAATTGTTTGTGGTTGAGATTGATTGATTGTGGTTGAAAAATACCCGTTTGTGGTTGAGAAATATTTGGTTGAAACCACATAGGATTAGTTTGTGGAAATGAAAAAAATATACGTGCCGCCTGTGTGCGAACTTGATGCATGATTCCCCATTGTCAAAAGCTGCGAGGCTTTAAGGTAGAGCGAGGAGCCGTACTAGGGACGGTCCCGGTTTTAACTACCCTGTCGTTATGCTGCCGAAATTTTGAATAATATTCATGCATTAGAATTATTTTCCTATGTTGAAACTATATTCGTCTGTTGAATAGAAAACCTTCATGTGTTGAATAGAAATTCATTCGTTGAATCATATTCATGTGTTGAGTGGTATTCGTGTTTTAAATAAATTGTTTTAACAATAAAAATCACATTTTTACTCTATATATACCATTTATAGAAAACCTTCATGTGTTGAATCGATATTCATTCGTTGAATAGAAATTCATGTGTTGAATGGTATTCGTGTTTTAAATATAAAAATCACCTTTTTATCTATATATACAAACTATAGAAAACCTTCATGTGTTGAATCGAAATTCATTCGTTGAATTGAAATTCATGTGTTGAATGGTATTCGTGTTGTAAATATAAAAATCACCTTTTTATCTATATATACAAACTATAGAATACCTTCATGTGTTGAATCGATATTCATTCGTTGAATTGAAATTCATGTGTTGAATGGTATTCATATTTTGAAAGAAATTGTTTTATAATAAAAATCCTATTTTTATCATCAATATGAACTATATAAAATAATCTTGTTTTGAAATAAATTGTTTTATAATAAAAATCCTATTTCTATCACCTATATTAACTATATAAAATAGTCGAGTTTTGAAATCAATTACTTTACATTAAAAATCACATTTTTATTATATACATAAATTGTTAAAAATAGTGAAGTGTTGAAATAGAAAACAGTTGGATAAAAATATCATTTTTATCAAATGTATGAAAATCATATAGTTTTGAAATCGAAGAATCGACATATATATATATATATATATATATATAGAATTGAAATATATATCGAATAACGAAGCTGCAGTTCGCATTTTGAAACCGTGATTTCAAACGATTAGTGCGGGAGATCCGACCATTGGATTTTCCCGAAATTGCAACCGTTGGGTTCGCTTTGGAAATATCTTTCCAACGGCACCAACTTTGTAAAAATCCAACGGTTGGAATGTCTGGAATGTTTAATTCAAATCTGAAGAAAAACAGCGCCAGAATCGATTATATATATATATATATATATATATTATATATATATATATATATATATAATCGAATAACGACGCTGCAGTTTGTATTTTGAAATCGAAACTTCAAACGATTGTACCGGGAGATCCGGCCGTCAGAATTTTCCGAAACTGGAACCGTTGGATTCGTTTTGAAAAGATCTTTCTAATGATGTAAATTTTATGAAGATCCAATGGTTAGATTTTCAGATATGTGTAAATCAAATCTGAAGAAAAACAGCGCCACGGCCGCGTTATGGCCCGAAGCGTCGTTTGAATAAATTGGCTATTTTAAAATAAATAAAAATAGCGATAAATCGTTATAAAATATTATAAACGATATGGATGTGAAATTTAGAAATTAACTGAAGGTTAGCTAAGTCGAATGGTTTCCTGGATTTTGATCTGATGTTGGTTTCGGCCTTCGGGGTTAATATTTGCGAAATCATTCTCTTACTGATTGACGGTTAGTGACTAATGAATTGAAATGATGCGTATGTAGTATTTGTGTAGCACGTGTTTATTATATACGCGAGTTGCTCAGAAAGACCGGGTTTATCCCATTCTGAATAACTGAATCGACGATAAGAAATCGAAGATGAAGACGGTGGTTGAAGACCGGAAATTTTCACCTCGTTTGGATGGTAACTGATGTCCTGATTGGGAGGCATCCCGAAATATGGATAATGAGTGGTGATCGTCCAGACGTACGTGGAGATTGATGGGTTTGCGAGGTATATAGTGCCTCCGGTTTCGTTCAGACCCAGAACGGACTTGCAAATGGACAGTGTGTCTGACATTGGAATTCTGTGTGATTGATAGCTATCAGTTGCACGGTGTGAATTGCCTGTATGGCATGCTAAGATGCAGTGATAAGGGCTTCTGTTGAAAAGCAAAGTCTTGTGGTGATGATCAAAGCATCGCCTGTGTGGCGTAGCTTTGTGTACAACGTAAATTCGCGAGCCTCACACCCCGGTATGAACCAGAAACGGGAGAAGGACCTCAAGGAGGGCATGCGTTTCTTTCTAGTTAGAAGTGGCGTCAGTGGTTTTACATGCCCTGATGAGTTTGACTTATGTGGTTGTTACTGTTGCGAGGCGCCTCGGTTATATCGGTCGATCCGGGACCGATGGAGTCATTTATTGGCTCATTTACGCCCCAAAGGGCGGGGAAACGTAGTGTTCAGGCATAATAATCCACATCAGTGGACCGGCCCTGACGATCCAAGGCTTGCCTGCGCGCTTGCCTAAGACTCGGGCTAGACAGTCTCGAATTCAGTAGGGACTATCTTTTGCCTTGGTTCATGATGGAAATCCAATTTCCAAATACGTGACTGTGCGGTTTTGATTGTATACCTATATATGGCGACATAGTGGTATGGGGCATTAATGCCGTCTATGATTGATAGTTATGATTTGAAATTGCTTTTGAAACATATAAACACTAGTAATAATATCAAATGCTTTTGTTTTATTCGTATCTAACATATTTTGGCCATTATAAGGTAAAACTCTATGCTCCGGTTTGCGTTGCATTGTGTGATGGGAACTGAGTCTTATAATGGTTTCGTTTTTATAAAAAAGCATTGTGATGTTTAAAAGAATGATTTGTTTTAAAGCACTGGCAATCCAATGGAGTAAACCCGTTCCACGAAAGTGGCGTGGTCCCATGACTGACTCGTAGTTTGTTTCACTTTCAAACTCGGGTGCCCCTTTTTCTACCACATACATAATTTTTAAAAACCAATTTCAAAATGTTTTAGGTAAGAAAAATATATTTTTGAAATAATGCATTGTTTTGACAAGGTTTTAAAAATATATTAGAAACCTTATTTTAACATGTATTTCCAAAATTGTACGGCTTTCAAAGATTTTTCCAAGAAACTATATTCTACCAAACTATTTCCTTAAGTATTTTTTAATGTAAAAACCACACGTATTTGCGCTCTTCGAGAAGGTGTGCTGGTGAGTGAATGAGTAAACCTCCGGTATGCAATGTGATGGTACACGATGTTGATTAATCTTAGATCCATCCAATTGAAGCACCAATTTACAATGATTTTCTGTGTTTTCTGGGGATTCTTTGTATTTTCTAATGTAGAGGGGACTTATGGCGTGTGAATCGTTAAACGAGAACGTGCGGTATCTATCTGTTAGATGTACACATTCTGGTGGACCTTCGGGTCAATTCAATGTCTGTGTGTTATCCTGTGTGTAATGACCTATTTGGTCATCTTATAAGATACCTTTATGTAATGCTAGTACTGATAAGGCCTCGAGCCATTCTATGTATTAGCACGTGCATGCATAGCTTCAGAATGCCAACCCGGTGGTTGGATCGAACACATGGTGTTTTTTGGTGATTTGGTGATTTTAGGAATTTTTGATGATTTTGGTGACTTTGTGATTTCCGGGTTTATTGTGATTTCACCATTTAAAAATGAACAATACATGTTTAGCTCCGTTATAATCAGAGATCCCCGTGTGTACATGGTGAATCATTTCTATGTGTATTCTTGAGTTTTACAGTTCACATGGATTCAAATTTGGTATTACATTCTCATTAACTTATGTGTTATTCCATGAATAATCAAGTGACAAGAATTCATATGCCCAACGTTACTACCTTTTCGACCCTTTATAAGTTTCATAAATATACACTTCACTCCTTTACGGTGTAATGGAATGATTCAACCAATTGGTTGTTTTCCTCATCTCATACTAATTATCTGATTCTAGTTAGATTGACCCATGTTTTCATTACTCAGTTCAGACCAAGTCCCAGGTTAGTATATTATATCATGCTAGTTGCCCATTGTGGATTACATGCTTTTTTGTTGGATCGCAGAGATTTTGTTGCTACCTTTTAGTAATTCACCTTGGACATGATGTATATTCTTTTGTGAGGGGTGGTGAAGTATATATTTATGTAGCTACTTATCGACCCCATGGGTTGTATTATGTGTTGTATACGATGTACTCATGTGTATATGTATATCTATGTTAGTTGATCTATATTATGTGTTTGATATTATATTATGTTTGTTTCGAATAGATCTTGAGGCCATCGTAGTAGTGTATTAACATAAAGAAGATATGTCGACATGTAGTGAAGAAGAAGAAGAAAAACATGGCATATTTAATACTTATTTGATAAAATATTATGGGTGTTTGCTGTATAAATTCTCATTCTCTATATTATTAGAAGGTATTACTAGATATACTCTTTACTAATATAGGTCTCGGGGAATGGGGTCACAGCTTGGTATCGGAGCGGTGGTGTACGTGGTTTAAATACAAAACTGTTTGTGCGTAACGATACATCGAAATACGATACAAATACAAACATCATACCCCAAATAAAGTGATCAGTGTCATGTCCTTAACAAACATTGCATCCAATTGAATTGATGTAGTGGAATATATCTAGGACTATAAAATTAAATTCCATAGTGTTCGTTTCGTGCTTAATTCCACTAAATATATCCTAACCAAGTGAATAATCCTTTCTCATTTCAACTTTTCAACTATGTCTTGTCGAGGTAGAGGATGTAAAGAGTTCTTGAGATCCAGGCTTGGCTTCATACATGTCAGCGTATTTTTACACATGTTGACATTTTTGACCATAACAGCATTCTTGTGGCATCGAGTACGCTACAAGAGTGTGCTCTTGATTGGTATGAGTTGTTTGTGGTTGAGATTAATGATTCCACATTGGAGTGCAAGCAATTTAAGGAGAGATTTGAACTTAAGTTCATTCTAGAATCCAAGAAGGAGATTCTTGCACGTTGCTTCGTTGACCTTAAGCAAAGGAAATAGACTGTTATTTAGCATGTTTCAACTTTCGAGGCCTTGTCTAACTATGGCTTGGAGCACATTTTTACTTCTTATAAGAAGAATCTTAAGGTCATGAGTGGACTTAAGAAATATCTTAAGAAGCCCCTTTTGTTGCAGTTAAAGTTAACACTTGTTGAGCTAGGAAAAAGATAGTGATGATGAGGCTCTTGTTCAGGGTAATCCGAAGAAGGAACTTTCCTTTTTCCAAGTCCAAATTTTTTCACCAAAGTAAGAAGAAGAAAACGAGTGGTTTTAGTTCCCAGTCTCAGGGAGCACCTACTTTTGTCCTATTTTTGACTTATTATAATTGTGGATCGCTGGATATTTTTCTAGAGCTTGCCTAAAGCCTCATGTGGTTCGTTATGGTAAGAGAGAGGTTATTGATACCTCTTCTTGTCCTACGTGGCCGAACAAGTAAAATCATGGTAATCTTAGTGTGGCGAGAGCTTTTGGTGGTAATCTTAGTATGCCTTGTATTCATGAGGGCTCATTATTATTTATAGGTCGTTCTATTCGAGTTTTATTCGATACTGGTGCATCGTATTCATCTGTATCGATGTATATTGTTGGTAAAATATATTTGGATGTTGTATGCTCAATGAATTCTCTTCAGATTTTGAATCCTACTGGGGTTCCACAACGCTTAGTTTGATGTATGAGGATGTGGATTTATTTCTGTGTGCCTTTTCTTTCAGAGAGAATTTGTACATGAACTATTCCTTAAGCTTTGATATGATACTTGGTATGGACTGACTCTTGTGATACGTGCTTAGAATTCGTTATGTTGAGTGGATCCTATATCGTCGACATCCGGACTCGACTGATCTGTCGAGACTAGTGTAACAACCCGAAAATCTGGGCTAGTTTAAAATTTTTATTTCGGCAATGTTAGCAAATTTTGAACATTTAAAATGAATTATTTTAAATAACGACGACGAGAAATTTATTTTGAATATAATTCGAACGTATATATTATATACGTCGTCGTTTGAATATAAATATTTATTTATATTTATAAAAGGAATTGAAAATGGCGCGGTAGTTCGATAATTCGATTTCAAACTTCAATTGAGCATACCGGGTGCAAAATAATCCGGATTTTAGTGAAACCAAAAATATTAGAATCTATTTGTGAATATCATTCCAACGAATCCGAAAAATCAAAATTTCATAGCGGGTATCAAAAGATACGTCCAGTTGAAAATTCTGAATAGTCGCTATGGAATTCAGGCCCTTAAAAATAGACATTTTGCAAACGGTCTCAGAATTCGACGAAATTAGTTTTGTTAGGACCATATCGTCAATACGAAGCTAGAAATAATTTTTCTGTAATTTTCGGGGTCCGTATGTGACCCCGGTAAATTGAAATGCGCGTTCAAATTCAATATATACTGAATTATATTTTGATTTTGATGGAAACGGATCGAAACGGTCGAATCAGCTTATGATACATATCCCATTGTGTTCGGGATGGGGGTAATTAGCTAGGGGCGACAGTCGTTGGATGTAAATTGGAGTTCAGATAAAAATCCACGTTTTTGAAATAAAATAAATAAATTAAAATATTAAATATATAATTCCCATGGTCAACCCCCTTTACATTAAACCCCCCCCCCCCCCCCCCGTCGTTTTCCTATTCCCAAATCAGAATTTCAAAATCAAAAAAAAAAAACCCGGACGATGACCTAATCGTGCCTCCCTCCACCATCGACGACTCCGGCGACCTCCTCCCCCTAAACCGCGAAGCCCTACCTCCCCATACCCGAACCCGATACCCCCAAAGCCCCCTTACGACGGAAACACCCTGCGCCCGCCTCCACAGACGGCGCTCAGCCCCTCCATCGCCTGGCCGTGCTCTTCCCCGACCACCAGAGGTCCGACGCCCTCCGACAGCACTACCCACTTCGACGCTCAGCAACCCCATTCCCCCCTTCTCCCAATTTATACGGTAAGTTTTTTACTTTCTATTTTGTTTAGGAAGGAAAAACAACAATCTTTAACAGTGAAAAACAATGATTTTATTTGACTAATGAAGATAAAGAAAATCAGATTTATTTATTTATATTATAGTTAAAGAAAATCCGTTTTATTTATTTATATTATAGCAAAGAAAGATAAGATTTTGTTTAAGTAAAGATTAGAATTTGTTCATTAAAAAGATTCGACCTTTAGTAGAAGAAAATTAGATATAGAATAGCGTTGTAAAAATATATTCTTTTCATATAGAATATAGAATAGCGTTGTAAAAATATATTCCTTTCATATAGAATAGCGTTGTAAAAATATATTCTTTTCATATAGAATAGCGTTGTAAAAATATAATCTTTTAGTTTGTTACAGCAGTAAAAAAAATTCTATTTTTACAAACATGAAGTAGCGAAAAAAAAATTCTATTTTTACAAATATGAAATAGCGATAAAAATTCGATTTTAACATATGTAGAGAATACGGGCAACGAAGATGACAAAAAGGCGAGGACGATGAAGATTTCTCTAAATGAAGAGTCGTGGTATTGGATAGCTATTGGTGAGAACTTCTCACCTTTCAATTTAATTTTTCTAGTTATAAATATATACTAGGATGCAGACGGTGTTTAGTAGCACCCGACACCCGTCATCCACAGACCATGGATGGCTTGTTTGTCTAATTGTTTGGTTGTGTAGTTGATTAGATTAATTGATTTGAATTGAATTGTTTGGTGAAATGAAATTGATTTGACTGATGTGTGAATGGCGTGGGCCTTCACTAGACCGGGGATAAGGATAGGCCTCGTCCCGTTTCTAGTATCGTGCCGTTATGCCGCCGAAATTTTCTAAAATATGTTAGAAAAATAAAAATATCAATTTTATTGAATAAATGAACTGAATAGAAATTCATATGTTAAAATTAAATATTTTATCGTTAAAAATATAATTTTTAACGTGAAAGTGAATAAATAGATATTTATAGACAAATCGGCCGATTTGTTTATATGCACTGATTTGACTGATATTGATTGGGTCGATAAATTTTACACATCGCCCAACTGCACGAATAAAAATCTGTGTTTGATTGTTTGAAACCCCATACGGGTGTTGGGATGAAATTTGAAGTTCACTCATCCTGATTGATTAAATATGCCAATCGATTGATTGACAGGCTGTTATGAGCGTTAGATATCTATATTTGATGCTTATACAGTGTAGTGCACTTTGGTTGATGGTTGATTATTTTTCAATGCTATTATATACGTGTGATGTATGAAAATCCATATAATTAACATTATATGGTGATTGATTGGGCCTCATTCCAATTTAGAAAATAAAGATTAATATAAAATAAAGGTTCATGTGTTGACTGTACTCATCCGTTGAGATTAGTCATGTGTTGAACGAAATATTTTGATAATAACAAATATTTTGATAATAGGAAATATTTGAAATAGAAATATTTGAAATAGAAATATTCGAAATGGAATATTTGAAAATATCAATATATGAAGCCGTGTTGATTAGATTGACACCATTTTGACGTGAACGATATTTATATCGATTTTATAATGAATATCGAAAGTGATTTCAAAATCTAATATTTTGAAAAGAATAGAAATTCGAATTGAAACAGAATAGAATTGAATTCGAATTGAAATTGAATATAAATGAATTCGAATTGAAATGCAATTGAATATGAACATGAAACCGTTTTGAAAATAAATTTAAAACGATTTATAAAGCCCGTTTTGAATTGAAATCGACGAAGTATATATTATATATATTATATATATAATATAATGGCCTGAATAGAACGCGCCGAGATCCGACCGTTGGATTCTCCTAAAACCGGAACCGTTGGGTTCGTATCGAAAAGAGCTTTCTAACGAATATTAGGAATTTGAAATCTAACGGTTGGATTTGGAATTATGTCCAAATCAAATTTGAAAAAGGTCGCTGTAAGTGCAGTTCGATGGCCGTTGATGGAAATCGACTGTACGGGCCTTGATAAAATTATTAAAAATAGTAATAATTTGTGTAAAATCATAAGAAATGATTTGAGAAGAATTGGGATGAAAAACTCCATATTTGAAAAGATAAAAATAGATTTTTATCGAAGTAAACTAGTTTTGAACTAGAATTATAATTCTATTTATTTTTAAATAAATAAATTGAATTTGAAAAAGGTTTTAAAAATAACCAGAATTTCCAATGATTGCATTAGAGTGGATTTGAATCGAAATTGTCTTCGGAATATTTCGATGTTGGAATTCGTGATTATACAGCTGTTGTTATGGAAATTTGAAAGATATATATTTATATCGTTATTTCCAATACGACATTTGTTAATCGTAGAATTTGATATTGAATATAAGCCGATATATTTTCTATTCAGAGCCTTGTATAGAATATCAAATGTGATTTGGGTTTGTCGTGAATGGTGTCTTCATTAACACTGTTCTTGAACCCAGTTGAGAAAAGATTAAATCTTTTATTTAGATTTAATGAAGTGTACCAATTAAATAATATTTAATTGGGATTGAATCGATATTGATTTTTGGGTTTATCGTGGACGGTGTTTTAAATAACACTCGTTCTTTAACCCGATAATTAATGGAAGGTGATTTTGGGTTTACCGTGAACCGTGTTTTAAATGACACTGATTCTTTAACCTAGTCAAAGATTAAAACTAAGTGGAGTTTTAATGAATCTTTAATTAGATTGAAATGACCGAGAATGGAGTAGCACCAGTTTTGCTCCAGGCGATAGTTAAATCTTTAATTAGATTTAAACGTGAAATGGTAATTGAATTTACCGATAACACCGTGGTGTTAGATATGAAGTATAACCAGTTTTACTTCATGGGATGAATAGGTCGGGGTTGGGAAATTGAAACAAATGATTACGTCGGTAAGGTTTGTTAATCCCGACTAGTTGAATCGGAATTCAAAAAGATGATTAAAGAATAAATTCAAGGAATTTATCTTGGATAAAATTAATGGGAACCTTTCCCTATGAATGTGAAATTTAGAAACTAGCTGTCGGTTAGCTAAGCAGAATGGTTTTCTGGATATTGATCTGATGTTGGTTTCGGCCTTCGGGGTTAATATTTGGGGAATTATTCTCTTGATTAATTTACGGTTAGTGACTGATGAATTGGAATGAGGCGTATGTTGTGTTTGTGTGACACTTTTATAAAATATACGCGAGTTATTCGGGAAGACCGGGTTTATCCCATTCTGAATAACTGATACGACGATAAGTCGAAGATGAAGACGATGGTCGAAGACCGGAAGTCTTCACATCGTTGGGATAATTACTGACGATCCTGATTGGGCTGTACACCCAAGAGGATGGAAATAGTTGGTGGTCGTCCAGACGTACTTGGAGATGGATGGATATGCGAGGAAAGTGCCTCCGGTTTCGTTCAGACCCAGAACGGACTTGTAAATGGATAGTGTGTCTGACGTTGTATTCCTTTATACTGTATTTGGTGATCTCTGCTAAATATATATCTGTTTGGTGGCAGAGAATTTATTCTCTTGCTATACACCCTTCTCTGAGACGTACGAGCCTAGAGGTTATATATTGGCAGAAATCAGTGGTACAGTATGGACTGACAATGTGGCATGCAGAGTTGCATGGATCAAGGCTTTTGTTGAAAAGCAAAGTCTTGTGGTTGATGATCAAAGCACGGCCTTGTGTGGCGTAGCTTTGTGTAACGTTGATTCGCGAGTATCACACCCGGTATGAACCAAAAACGGGAGACGGACATCAGGGAGGACATGCGTTTCTTTCTAGTTAGGAGTGGCGTCAGTGCTTGAACTGGCTGACGAGTTTGACTCATGTGGATGTTGCTTATTATTACTTGCTGAAAAGCGAGGCGCCTCGTGATATCGGTTTCGGCCGATTTTTCTGGTCGGCTGACGGGCCAGGCTTACGCCCCAAAGGGCGGGGAAACGCAGTGTTCAGGCATAATAATCCACATCGGTGGACCGACCCTGACGATCCAAGCGGCAGTTGCGGCTGTTCCTGAGGGGCGGACTAGAGCGTCTCGAATCGGTGAGGATCTTGCCCCTAGCCTCGGTTCATACCATAAATGATAACCCAACTTCCAATACGACGTCTTGCGGTTTTGATTGTAAACTTATATATGGCGACATAGTGGTATGGGGCATTCATGCCGCCTATGATTGATACTTATGATTTGAAGTTGTTTTATACAATATACACTTATAATAGTATCAAATGATTTCTTTTAAACGTATCAAGCATTCTTGGCTATTATAAGGTAAAAACCATATCCCCCGGCTTGCGTTGCATTGTGTGATAGGACCTGGGTCTTATAATAGCTTCATTTTTCTTTATTTAGCATTGCGCTGTTCGTTTTATGCACTGGTATTCTTGGGAGGAAACCCCTTCCGTGTTATACGGCGTGGTCCCTTGATTTACCGAACTTTAAAAATAAAGATTAATAACTGTTTTAGTTCTCACACCAGTCCCATGACTGACCTGGAGTTTATTGTTTTAACCTAAACTCTGGGTGCCCTTATTTTGACACGGGCAGCTAGTAGTTTTGGTTTTGCAGATTTATATTCACAGGATCCTGGTTTACAGCTGGAACGATATCCGGAAAGCTTTGTATCCGTATATCTCCTTCTAGTTGTGTATTGTATTATTTTCCGCTGCGATGTTTTTAAATGTAATTTAAATCTCTGATATTTCTGTGTAATATTTATTTGTTTATACTCTGTATATTCTTGTAATCTGATGCATTGTTGTGATATACAGTGAAATGTTCTTTTGAATGCATTCTATTTTGTCGTGTTCTCAAACGATAGGGCGTTTCGAACGGTCTGGGTCGGTTTAGCGACTGGTTCGGACCGAGCGAAATTCCTTTTCGTCACAGTTGGTATCGGAGCTTCGGTTTACAAAGCTCAGAGAACAAGGCACATTAGAACCATGCGAAAGAATTCATCAGATATTGGATTAGTAAAATCCAATGGGAATGACTCGTTAGAGATGGGATCAGTAGTATCCTAGAACGAGTGTGAAGAGTATATTTTTGAGATGAAAACAATTTTTGTTTTGAAAATTTAAATCAACTATTCGTATTCGATTATTTATTTATATTGATTAGGACAGTCCAGTATATAAAGATTTTGCATATACGCCTTGCAAACGTGTATTTGAAGTTTTAATATACTGGATAGATATAGAATTACACTCTAATCGCCCGGAGATGATTTTGATGATGGAGCTCCAGCATTAGAATTTATATTCGAGTGACGAACGTGTAATATCTATATATCTCCTATTGACTGGTGTGAGAACCAAAATTAGATAGGGCCTATGGTTGTGATTTGGCATCAAAAATATGATTTTTGACTATATATCAAAGTTATGAATTTCAAAAGCTAATCAACTAATTGATTGATGGTTGTGTTGTTTGATTATTGTTTGTTAGTTGAAATTTTAACCATATAGCCAATTTGATCAAATAGTAAATTGTATTGAAATTTGGTCGCATTTGCTTGCATATATATGTACTTACATTGAACAGGTCATAGCAAGGATGCTAGAGCAGAGAATAAAAATTGTTTGCCCGACAAATAGGTACATGTTTACTACATAATTTACTGTTTTGTTTGGGTGATGATGATTTTATGAGCCTATTGGCTAGCCGCTTGGCTTTTTCTTTTTCTTTTTGAGATCAGAAGGCCTGTATGGCAATTTCGGGATTTTCCCGTGGCTCCCGGTGCAGGGGAGGTTATGGCGAAATTTTTCAAAAATTTAGGGTGTTAGCCAATTTTTTTGAAGAATTTGAAAATTCTCAGAAACTGAAAAGTTGGAGAATGTAAGCCAGATCGAACGTAGAGTTGATTAATCAAACCACTTTCGACTTTGTTCCTTTTCGGGGACGAAAAGTTTTAAGTGGGGGAGATTGTAACAACCCGAAAATCTGGGCCAGTTTAATTTTTTTATTTCGGCAATGTTAGCAAATTTTGAACATTTAAAATGAATTATTTTAAATAACGACGACGAGAAATTTATTTTGAATATAATTCGAACGTATATATTATATACGTCGTCGTTTGAATATAAATATTTATTTATATTTATAAAAGGAATTGAAAATGGCGCGGTAGTTCGATAATTCGATTTCAAACTTCAATTGAGCATACCGGGTGCAAAATAATCCGGATTTTAGTGAAACCAAAAATATTAGAATCTATTTGTGAATATCATTCCAACGAATCCGAAAAATCAAAATTTCATAGCGGGGATCAAAAGATACGTCCAGTTGAAAATTCTGAATAGTCGCTATGGGATTCAGGCCCTTAAAAATAGACATTTTGCAAACGGTCCCAGAATTCGACGAAATTAGTTTTGTTAGGACTATATCGTCAATACGAAGCTAGAAATATTTTTTCTGTAATTTTCGGGGTCCGTATGTGACCCCGGTAAATTGAAATGCGCGTTCAAATTCAATATATACTGAATTATATTTTGATTTTGATGGAAACGGATCGAAACGGTCGAATCAGCTTAAGATACATATCCCATTGTGTTCGGGATGGGGGTAATTAGCTAGGGGCGACAGTCGTTGGATGTAAATTGGAGTTCAGATAAAAATCCACCTTTTTGAAATAAAATAAATAAATTAAAATATTAAATATATAATTCCCATGGTCAACCCCCTTTACATTAAACCCCCCCCCCCGTCGTTTTCCTATTCCCAAATCAGAATTTCAAAATCAAAAAAAAAAAAAACCGGATGATGACCTAATCGTGCCTCCCTCCACCATCGACGACTCCGGCGACCCCCTCCCCCTAAACCGCGAAGCCCTACCTCCCCATACCCGAACCCGATACCCCCAAAGCCCCCTTACGACGGAAACACCCTGCGCCCGCCTCCACAGACGGCGCTCAGCCCCTCCATCGCTTGGTCGTGCTCTTCCCCGACCACCAGAGGTCCGACGCCCTCCGACAGCACTACCCACTTCGACGCTCAGCAACCCCATTCCCCCCTTCTCCCAATTTATACGGTAAGTTTTTTTTACTTTCTATTTTGTTTAGGAAGGAAAAACAACAATCTTTAACAGTGAAAAACAATGATTTTATTTGACTAATGAAGATAAAGAAAATCAGATTTATTTATTTATATTATAGTTAAAGAAAATCAGTTTTATTTATTTATATTATAGCAAAGAAAGATAAGATTTTGTTTAAGGAAAGATTAGAATTTGTTCATTAAAAAGATTCGACCTTTAGTAGAAGAAAATTAGATATAGAATAGCGTTGTAAAAATATATTCTTTTCATATAGAATATAGAATAGCGTTGTAAAAATATATTCCTTTCATATAGAATAGCGTTGTAAAAATATATTCTTTTCATATAGAATAGCGTTGTAAAAATATAATCTTTTCGTTTGTTATAGCAGTAAAAAAAATTCTATTTTTACAAACATGAAGTAGCGAAAAAAAAATTCTATTTTTACAAATATGAAATAGCGATAAAAATTCGATTTTAACATATGTAGAGAATACGGGCAACGAAGATGACAAAAAGGCGAGGACGATGAAGATTTCTCTAAATGAAGAGTCGTGGTATTGGATAGCTATTGGTGAGAACTTCTCACCTTTCAATTTAATTTTTCTAGTTATAAATATGTGCTAGGATGCAGACGGTGTTTAGTAGCACCCGACACCCGTCATCCACAGACCATGGATGGCTTGTTTGTCTAATTGTTTGGTTGTGTAGTTGATTAGATTATTTGGTTTGAATTGAATTGTTTGGTGAAATGAAATTGATTTTATTGATGTGTGAATGGCGTGGGCCTTCACTAGACCGGGGATAAGGATAGGCCTCGTCCCGTTTCTAGTATCGTGCCGTTATGCCGCCGAAATTTTCTAAAATATGTTAGAAAAATAAAAATATCAATTTTATTGAATAAATGAACTGAATAGAAATTCATATGTTAAAATAAAATATTTTATCGTTAAAAATATAATTTTTAACGTGAAAGTGAATAAATAGATATTTATAGACAAATCGGCCGATTTGTTTATATGCACTGATTTGACTGATATTGATTGGGTCGATAAATTTTACACATCGCCCAACTGCACGAATAAAAATCTGTGTTTGATTGTTTGAAACCCCATACGGGTGTTGGGATGAAATTTGAAGTTCACTCATCCTGATTGATTAAATATGTCAATCCATTGATTGACAGGCTGTTATGAGCGTTAGATATCTATATTTGATGCTTATACAGTGTAGTGCACTTTGGTTGATGGTTGATTTTTTTTTCAATGCTATTATATACGTGTGATGTATGAAAAATCCATATAATTAACATTATATGGTGATTGATTGGGCCTCATTCCAATTTAGAAAATAAAGATTAATATAAAATAAAGGTTCATGTGTTGACTGTACTCATCCGTTGAGATTAGTCATGTGTTGAACGAAATATTTTGATAATAACAAATATTTTGATAATAGGAAATATTTGAAATAGAAATATTTGAAATAGAAATATTCGAAATGGAATATTTGAAAATATCAATATATGAAGCCGTGTTGATTAGATTGACGTCATTTTGACGTGAACGATATTTATATCGATTTTATTCATTTTATAATGAATATCGAAAGTGATTTCAAAATCTAATATTTTGAAAAGAATAGAAATTCGAATTGAAACAGAATAGAATTGAATTCGAATTGAAATTGAATATAAATGAATTCGAATTGAAATGCAATTGAATATGAACATGAAACCGTTTTGAAAATAAATTTAAAACGATTTATAAAGCCCGTTTTGAATTGAAATCGACGAAGTATATATTATATATATTATATATATAATATAATGGCCTGAATAGAACGCGCCGCGCCGCGGCAGTTCGCGAATTTCGACCATTGACTTCGAACGGATATTGCGGGAGATCCGACCGTTGGATTCTCCTAAAACCGGAACCGTTGGGTTCGTATCGAAAAGAGCTTTCTAACGAATATTAGAAATTTGAAATCTAACGGTTGGATTTGGAATTATGTCCAAATCAAATTTGAAAAAGGTCGTTGTAAGTGCAGTTCGATGGCCGTTGATGGAAATCGACTGTACGGGCCTTGATAAAATTATTAAAAATAGTAATAATTTGTGTAAAATCATAAGAAATGATTTGAGAAGAATTGGGATGAAAAACTCCATATTTGAAAAGATAAAAATAGATTTTTATCGAAGTAAACTAGTTTTGAACTAGAATTATAATTATATTTATTTTTAAATAAATAAATTGAATTTGAAAAAGGTTTTAAAAATAACCAGAATTTCCAATGATTGCATTATAGTGGATTTGAATCGAAATTGTCTTCGGAATATTTCGATGTTGGAATTCGTGATTATACAGCTGTTGTTATGGAAATTTGAAAGATATATATTTATATCGTTATTTCCAATACGACATTTGTTAATCGTAGAATTTGATATTGAATATAAGCCGATATATTTTCTATTCAGAGCCTTGTATAGAATATCAAATGTGATTTGGGTTTGTCGTGAATGGTGTCTTCATTAACAGTGTTCTTGAACCCAGTTCAGAAAAGATTAAATCTTTTATTTAGATTTAATGAAGTGTACCAATTAAATAATATTTAATTGGGATTGAATCGATATTGATTTTTGGGTTTATCGTGGACGGTGTTTTAAATAACACTCGTTCTTTAACCCGATAATTAATGGAAGGTGATTTTGGGTTTACCGTGAACCGTGTTTTAAATGACACTGATTCTTTAACCCAGTCAAAGATTAAAACTAAGTGGAGTTTTAATGAATCTTTAATTAGATTGAAATGACCGAGAATGGAGTAGCACCAGTTTTGCTCCAGGCGATAGTTAAATCTTTAATTAGATTTAAACGTGAAATGGTAATTGAATTTACCGATAACACCGTGGTGTTAGATATGAAGTATAACCAGTTTTACTTCATGGGATGAATAGGTCGGGGTTGGGAAATTGAAACAAATGATTACGTCGGTAAGGTTCGTTAATCCCGACTAGTTGAATCGAAATTCAAAAAGATGATTAAAGAATAAATTCAAGGAATTTATCTTGGATAAAATTAATGGGAACCTTTCTCTATGAATGTGAAATTTAGAAACTAGCTGTCGGTTAGCTAAGCAGAATGGTTTTCTGGATATTGATCTGATGTTGGTTTCGGCCTTCGGGGTTAATATTTGGGGAATTATTCTCTTGATTAATTTACGGTTAGTGACTGATGAATTGGAATGAGGCGTATGTTGTGTTTGTGTAACACTTTTATAAAATATACGCGAGTTATTCGGGAAGACCGGGTTTATCCCATTCTGAATAACTGATACGACGATAAGTCGAAGATGAAGACGATGGTCGAAGACCGGAAGTCTTCACATCGTTGGGATAATTACTGACGATCCTGATTGGGCTGTACACCCAAGAGGATGGAAATAGTTGGTGGTCGTCCAGACGTACTTGGAGATGGATGGATATGCGAGGAAAGTGCCTCCGGTTTCGTTCAGACCCAGAACGGACTTGTAAATGGATAGTGTGTCTGACGTTGTATTCCTTTATACTGTATTTGGTGATCTCTGCTAAATATATATCTGTTTGGTGGCAGAGAATTTATTCTCTTGCTATACACCCTTCTCTGAGACGTACGAGCCTAGAGGTTATATATTGGCAGAAATCAGTGGTACAGTATGGACTGACAATGTGGCATGCTGAGTTGCATGGATCAAGGCTTTTGTTGAAAAGCAAAGTCTTGTGGTTGATGATCAAAGCACGGCCTTGTGTGGCATAGCTTTGTGTAACGTTGATTCGCGAGTATCACACCCGGTATGAACCAAAAACGGGAGACGGACATCAGGGAGGACATGCGTTTCTTTCTAGTTAGGAGTGGCGTAAGTGCTTGAACTGGCTGACGAGTTTGACTCATGTGGATGTTGCTTATTATTACTTGCTGAAAAGCGAGGCGCCTCGTGATATCGGTTTCGGCCGATGCTTCTGGTCGGCTGACGAGCCAGGCTTACGCCCCAAAGAGCGGGGAAACGCAGTGTTCAGGCATAATAATCCACATCGGTGGACCGAGCCTGACGATCCAAGGGGCAGTTGCGGCTGTTCCTGAGGGGCGGACTAGAGCGTCTCGAATCGGTGAGGATCTTGCCCCTAGCCTCGGTTCATACCATAAATGATAACCCAACTTCCAATACGACGTCTTGCGGTTTTGATTGTAAACTTATATATGGCGACATAGTGGTATGGGGCATTCATGCCGCCTATGATTGATACTTATGATTTGAAGTTGTTTTATACACTATACACTTATAATAGTATCAAATGATTTCTTTTAAACGTATCAAGCATTCTTGGCTATTATAAGGTTAAAACCCTATGCCCGGCTTGCGTTGCATTGTGTGATAGGACCTGGGTCTTATAATAGCTTCATTTTTCTTTATTTAGCATTGCGCTGTTCGTTTTATGCACTGGTATTCTTGGGAGGAAACCCGTTCCGTGTTATACGGCGTGGTCCCTTGATTTACCGAACTTTAAAAATAAAGATTAATAACTGTTTTAGTTCTCACACCAGTCCCATGACTGACCTGGAGTTTATTGTTTTAACCTAAACTCTGGGTGCCCTTATTTTGACACGGGCAGCTAGTAGTTTTGGTTTTGCAGATTTATATTCACAGGATCCTGGTTTACAGCTGGAACGATATCCGGAAAGCTTTGTATCCGTATATCTCCTTCTAGTTGTGTATTGTATTATTTTCCGCTGCGATGTTTTTAAATGTAATTTAAATCTCTGATATTTCTGTGTAATATTTATTTGTTTATACTCTGTATATTCTTTTAATCTGATGCATTGTTGTGATATAAAGTGAAATGTTCTTTTGAATGCATTCTATTTTGTCGTGTTCTCAAACGATAGGGCGTTTCGAACGGTCTGGGTCGGTTTAGCGACTGGTTCGGACCGAGCGAAATTCCTTTTTGTCACAGTTGGTATCAGAGCTTTGGTTTACAAAGCTCAGAGAACAAGGCACATTAGAACCATGCAAAAGAATTCATCAGATATTGGATTAGTAAAATCCAATGGGAATGACTCGTTAGAGATGGGATCAGTAGTATCCTAGAACGAGTGTGAAGAGTATATTTTTGAGATGAAAACAATTTTTGTTTTGAAAATTTAAATCAACTATTCGTATTCGATTATTTATTTATATTGATTAGGACAGTCCAGTATATAAAGATTTTGCATATACGCCTTGCAAACGTGTATTTGAAGTTTTAATATACTGGATAGATATAGAATTACACTCTAATCGCCCGGAGATGATTTTGATGATGGAGCTCCATCATTAGAATTTATATTCGAGTGACGAACGTGTAATATCTATATATCTCCTATTGACTGGTGTGAGAACCAAAATTAGATAGGGCCTATTGTTGTGATTTGACATCAAAAATATGATTTTTGACTATATATCAAAGTTATGAATTTCAAAAGCTAATCAACTAATTGATTGATGGTTGTGTTGTTTGATTATTGTTTGTTAGTTGAAATTTTAACCATATAGCCAATTTGATCAAATAGTAAATTGTATTGAAATTTGGTCGCATTTGCTTGCATATATATGTACTTACATTGAACAGGTCATAGCAAGGAGGCTAGAGCAGAGAATAAAATTTGTTTGCCCGACAAATAGGTACATGTTTACTACATAATTTACTGTTTTGTTTGGGTGATGATGATTTTATGAGCCTATTGGCTAGCCGCTTGGCTTTTTCTTTTTCTTTTTGAGATCAGAAGGCCTGTATGGCAATTTCGGGATTTTCCCGTGGCTCCCGGTGCAGGGGAGGTTATGGCGAAATTTTTCAAAAATTTAGGGTGTTAGCCAATTTTTTTGAAGAATTTGAAAATTCTCAGAAACTGAAAAGTTGGAGAATGAAAGCCAGATCGAACGTAGAGTTGATTAATCAAACCACTTTCGAGTTTGTTCCTTTTCGGGGACGAAAAGTTTTAAGTGGGGGAGATTGTAACAACCCGAAAATCTGGGCCAGTTTAAATTTTTTATTTCGGCAATGTTAGCAAATTTTGAACATTTAAAATGAATTATTTTAAATAACGACGACGAGAAATTTATTTTGAATATAATTCAAACGTATATATTATATACGTCGTCGTTAGAATATAAATATTTATTTATATTTATAAAAGGAATTGAAAATGGCGCGGTAGTTCGATAATTCGATTTCAAACTTCAATTGAGCATACCGGGTGCAAAATAATCCGGATTTTAGTGAAACCAAAAATATTAGAATCTATTTGTGAATATCATTCCAACGAATCTGAAAAATCAAAATTTCATAGTGGGGATCAAAAGATACGTCCAGTTGAAAATTCTGAATAGTCGCTATGGAATTCAGGCCCTTAAAAATAGACATTTTGCAAACGGTCTCAGAATTCGATGAAATTAGTTTTGTTAGGACCACATCGTCAATACGAAGCTAGAAATAATTTTTCTGTAATTTTCGGGGTCCGTATGTGATCCCGGTAAATTGAAATGCACGTTCAAATTCAATATATACTGAATTATATTTAGATTTTGATGGAAACGGATCGAAACGGTCGAATCAGCTTATGATACATATCCCATTGTGTTCGGGATGGGGGTAATTAGCTAGGGGCGACAGTCGTTGGATGTAAATTGGAGTTCAGATAAAAATCCACCTTTTTGAAATAAAATAAATAAATTAAAATATTAAATATATAATTCCCATGGTCAACCCCCTTTACATTAAACCCCCCCCCCCCCCCCCACCCGTCGTTTTCCTATTCCCAAATCAGAATTTCAAAATCAAAAAAAAAAAAAACGGACGATGACCTAATCGTGCCTCCCTCCACCATCGACGACTCCGGCGACCCCCTCCCCCTAAACCGCGAAGCCCTACCTCCCCATACCCGAACCCGATACCCCCAAAGCCCCCTTACGACGGAAACACCCTGCACCCGCCTCCACAGACGGCGCTCAGCCCCTCCATCGCCTGGCCGTGCTCTTCCCCGACCACCAGAGGTCCGACGCCCTCCGACAGCACTACCCACTTCGACGCTCAGCAACCCCATTCCCCCCTTCTCCCAATTTATACGGTAAGTTTTTTTTACTTTCTATTTTGTTTAGGAAGGAAAAACAACAATCTTTAACAGTGAAAAACAATGACTTTATTTGACTAAAGAAGATAAATAAAATCAGATTTATTTATTTATATTATAGTTAAAGAAAATCAGTTTTATTTATTTATATTATAGCAAAGAAAGATAAGATTTTGTTTAAGGAAAGATTAGAATTTGTTCATTAAAAAGATTCGACCTTTAGTAGAAGAAAATTAGATATAGAATAGCGTTGTAAAAATATATTCTTTTCATATAGAATTAGCTTAGTTCGTGGTTGACTTAGTTCGTGGTGCTCAGCCAGTGAGTCGGTCTCCTACTCAGATGTCGACTAAGGAGAACGAGGACCTTTAGAATTAGCTTCTTGAGCTTGAGGCAAAGCTTTTCATTCGATACAGCTCTTCACTGTACGGTACTGCGGGTAGTTTTCGTGAGGATGCCCAATGGGACTCTTAAGCTATGCGTTGATTATCACAAGCTTAACGAGTTCACCAACAAGAACATATATCCATTGCCTAGGATCGATGATATGTTCGACCTGTTGAGCATGGTAAGATCTTTAATTAGCTTGACTTATCCGTAGGGATTCATCAGCTTTGAATTATAGAGGATAACATTCCTCTTACAACATTCCGCACTAAATTGGGTTCTTACGAATGGCTCGTCGTGCTACTTGGTTTGACGATTGTCACCGCATATTTTGTTGATCTGAAGAATCAAGTATTGCAGGAATATTTGGATAAATTACTTGTTTTTATTGATGACATTCTTCTTTATTTCATGTAGAAGTCTGACCATGCCAAATCACTTGCGGATCGTTTTTCCACTCTTCGACATCATAATCTTAAAACCAAACTTTCTAAGTGTTATTTCGGGGTGAAGCAAGTTAAGTCTAGGGTTATGTCGTATCTTTGATGGCATCTCCATTGGCCCTTCGAAAATTGAAGACATTTAGAATTGGAAGAGGCCCGAGAATGTTTCTGAGATCAGTAGCTTTTAGCGGGCTGTCATCAACGTTTCATTCGACATTTTCTCGCGTTATGCTACCCGCCTTCATATCCTATCCGCAAGCATGTTCTATTCGTATGGTCTGATCGTTGTGAAGCTTCCTTCCAAGAGCCGAAGGAGTTTCTTACTCATGGGCCTATTTTTGTGGTTCCTGAAGGGAACCAGGATCTTATGATTTAGACTAATGCGAGCCATAATGGCCTTGGAGCTGTTCTTATGCAGCGTGATTTTTAGCTTCCTATATGCTTCTAGGCAGCTGCATCCTAATGAGATCTGTTATGCCAATCATAATCTTGAGCTTGCTGCCATGGTCTTCGCATTGAAGATAAGGTGTCGTTATCTTTTAGGAGATCATTTCATTCTTTATACATATCATAAATTGCTCAAGTGCCAATTTTCTAAAAAGGAGCTCAATATGCGTCAGCAGCGATGATTTGAGTTCCTTGCTTCCTATGATTTTGATATCCAATGAACCATTGGGAAAGGTAATCGAGTGGTCAATAGTTTGAGCCATTAACTACTGATCGTTGTTTCGATGATGTAAATACAATTTGCAATAACAACCCTCGATATTACTTTTCTAAAGATCTTTTTATATACATTCTGCTAAAAAAACTCATTTTCTCTTCTTCAACATTAAATAATTTGAGAAAAAAAAGATATGCAACTTGGATAAATTAATCCCTCAAATACGTAAACATGCTAAATATATATAATGTTAAAAGTAACTCAGTTGTGCAGAAACCCAATCTGAAAATATAATCTATGAAATCAAATAAAATTATGTTGACCACATGATTTATTAGCATACGCTTACCCTTGAACTAACAATACGGTAGAATTAAACATTGACATTCAAATTATTTTGAAGAATAATAGTAAAAAACATACATGGTAATATCAGTCAGCAAGACTTAAAAAACAAAGTAAAGATTAGAGCTCCATAATATTCAAGTAAGGCAACGTATATTAGACACACATACTAAGAACAAGATGCATAAAACATATGTTATTCCTTAATGAATTGGAACTGTATTAATTTTGGTTATTAACGCTCGAGCACTTCCTACGAGTCTTCGCATCGACAAACATCTACCATTATTATTCATCTAATATATAATTTATTATTGTATAAGATGCAAAGAATCATTACGGGATCATTACCTATGATCATTAGGAGATTCACTCTTTTGATCCCTTAAGCACAACCATTTCAATCTATTGGAACAATTAACTCTATTATTTTAGGTTTATGTGTATATATAGCTCAAGTGTTTTCTATACGGAGAATTAAATATAAAATTGATCCTTTACTGCCCCAACCACATTAATGACTGTAAAAGATCAAAACTATGTATATTAACATAATGAAAAATATGATCAAATAGATGCCTATAGCGAATTTATTGTGTGAAATGAAATTTTTATAAAAAATGAAGTCTGGAGCAATCTTTCAATTGCTATTCTATCTGGTACGCTTTCAAACAATGGTGATATTTATTCTACTAGATCCATATATTCCCATCACGAGATCCAGTTCCCTATGGTAACGACGACGATGGAAAATTCTAGAAGGAAGAAGAGGAGGCCAATATCAGGCAATGTAAGGGCAAGATCAAATAGTTTGGATGATGTCGGAGGGTCATGCGTGATCAGGGATGGAGGGATAGAAGTAGGCATTGCTTTGGAAAGCCTATTTACAGAATTAGTTATACAAACTGAAAATTTTAATAGTACGTTACTTATCACCAAAAGGGTTTATGTATGAAATCGGTGAAGCCTGGCTAAGATCAATGAAGTGGTGGGTTATAGAACGTTGAATTGAATTTAGATGGTTGGAAGAGAAATAATTTGTTCTTAACACGTAGACAGTGTGATGTTTTATTAAGATATGAAGTTTAACGATTAAACAGACCATCAAACGTGGTTGGAAATTTTGTAAGTTGCTGTGTTGCCAAATTTTTTCTATGATATTGTAATAGTATGTCTCAAAAGCCTCCATAATTAATGCATCTAATTCAAATTTTAGTGACATTCATGAATTTAGTGATGTCGCATTGATGTTGTGTCATTATAACAATGTTAATTGTCATAAGAAATCATCTCTTTAAATAGTTGTGTCATAAACAATAATTTAAGTTGATTGGGAAATAACACTTTAGCTGAAAAGACAAAAAATAGTTGGATAAAGACAACTAATTTATTACATTCCTTAGTTGTGCTATCCCATCCAAGTATACATCTTTATAAAGCTTTAAGATACAGAGACAACAAGGTTGTTTTGGTGGATATAGCAACAGTTGAAAGTAATTAAACCGATTTCAAATAGTATTGAATCCAGTTTAAATCGTAGGGTTGAAAGCCCTTGGTTATTTCAAAAGATGTGTCAACTAAAAAAGCATGGACCCACAGTTATTAGAGTCATTTTTTACCTATGATGTCAGCTCATCGGTTTGATGCATCTCATCATGGTCACGTCGGCATTGGGCACAAGATGCCTTCTTCGTAAAGGCTATTTCACTAACAACGGTCCAACATATTCTCAAACTTGAGATCTTCCTCTCACATGTAGGTTTTCTTTATAGATTTTTTTATTTATGATAGTGCGATTCTCAATTTGAAGGTAGCGGGGAAGTAGGGTTTATGATTTAGGATGCATGTGAGATGTTACAACAACAATGTTATTAGCCTCTAGGACATTACACGAAGTTCCTTATTAATTATTACGTCGTTTTCAACCTGTTAGTGAAAAATTTGGCTTGTGCATTCTGATTTAAGTAAATTAAATTTTCATTAATTCTAAAAGGAAATTACCATTTAAATTTTCAAGAATATGTTTTCGTAAGGCATTTCTTATAAGTGTCAAATTCTTTTATCAACAAAGACATGGGTATCATTTTGATCAAAATGCCCTATGGACACCTTATAAAAAAAACATTGGAACCAATGTTATACCTTAGTTAACAACTAATTGATACACTAAAATATTACTCAAATCAATACTTATTGGTCATCATGGAGCTAATAACATAATATGTTCAAAGAGTTCATGCTCAGGCCTTACAGTATTTATGATAAATTAATATCGCAATGGCATTTTAAACACATATTTAAGTCATCCTTCAATAATGACTTAAACTTATGATATATCAAAATATGATAAGCAAGGATTGAGAAGTTTACCATAACAATCTTTTATATTATTATTTTGAAGGGTACATCATGGATTAACAATTGTGTGGACGGAACTATTCATATATGGCTGACATAAAAATAACACATAACCCAATTTAGATATACTTTATTTGCTTCTTTGACCTGAACATATGAATATTCAGACCATAAAATGGTCAATGTCTTCCAAAGTTTGCTTTTTGCAGTTTTCCTCACAAGTCTCTGCACATTTTACAAAACCAGTTGCATCATCACCTATAAAGGAATCAATTGAAGTTTGGTAAGATTGCACGTTGTGCTTAAACATCTAATAAAAAAATCGCATTTCAAATAAACATGTCGATAAATAACATTCCAGATAATTTATTTGCACGTAACTGAATTAACATTGATAGCATTAAATACTTGACATTTTTAAAAATCAAACAACCATGTACATGCAAATTTTACTAAATATGCATGTACACATGTAGATATAATATCTTACCTTTAAATTTGAGGCATGTGTCTTTGATACATTTTAACTCACAAGGAACATGTTTCAAACCAATTTCACAACCAAATTTACAAGCCGTTGAGCAAATAGCTTGATTGTGTAAGAGTCGTTTACAAATTGGATGACAAATTGCGGTACAATATCCAGCGTAAGTGGAAGATACTAAGAAAAGAAGAGTAAAAGAAAAAACTAAAGCTTGCTTAGAATAGTTATATTCCATCTTTCTTTGAAATGTTTGTTTATCAGTAAAGGGAACAAATCCTTTATATATAAAAAGTCATATGTACAAAGACAATTGGATAAGAAAAATGGTTAAATGTATATTAAATTTAACAAAAAATAGTATTTAGGAAAGCGTTTAACTAGTTGGATGTTTCTAGTATTTATTTAGAGATAATGGTTATCACAAAATTTAGCATATGTATTTTATGGTAAATGAAAATAATATTATTCATTTTCTCTAACTTGCTATTAATAAGTGATACGTTATGGTTAATGCACCAAAAATTTAATACAATACTAGAATAACTAAAACTAAATGTAATACCTTTTATAATCAGAAGGCAATGTCCTACCTAGATCGAATATCTTAGTGCATTTTCTTATCATTTATTGTGCTACAATGGATTATTTAAATTCTAATGCTATGATTTATATTTTTTTGTAGCGTACTACTAGAATAAAAATACATTCAGTAGCCAACTTATTTAAATCAAGTAAACTACATAACTATCAAGTCTAAAGCAAACGAATAAATCTCACTGTTTAAAAAGATTTACCTATTTCTTTTGCTTGTCGTAACAAACTGTAAAAACTAAGGAATTGAAGTCTATTAATTCAAAAAAAATTGAATTTTTATTGTTGTCACTCTTTTCGTAATTTTATTCTGATCAAATATTAGGTTTACTCATGAATTATGAAAAAGCTGAATCAATTTATTTTCATATCAATGAATTTATGTCATTGTGACATAAAATCATTTCATTACTTTCATACCATTAAAATTAGTAAAATTAAAATTTAAACCTAAATAAAATGTGGTAATCAGTTATAATAATTACTTAAAATGGATAAGTTGTATCATGTTAATAGTATCAAAAGCACAAAAAATATATTAAGCTGATATTCTTTTTCATTGAATCAAGTAATAAAATAATTACTTTTCAATAAAAAGCGTAAACTATAATATAACTTACAAAGGTAAAATCCAATCATGTAAAATCTAACAAGCAATGTTCTATAAATACAACTAAGAAAATAGCATTTATTGTTGAATAATCATTACTTAGTGGATAGTTCTTTATGTATATGTGAAACTTCTTACTCTAGATTGTCCTGAGAATTGTCAACGAAGGTGAAAGATTCTCTTCTTAATGCAAAAGGCAGATTATTTTCTAATCCTTTATGTTTACAATCCAGTACTTTCGCAAAAAAGTTACATCAAACATTTCTAAGTTGATTTATTTTGTGCACTTGTTTGATGCAACAATTTACAAATTTTCATTTATTAGTAGAATATATTTTTCCAACTAGTAGTATGTAACACCTCTTATTTTTCTTATAAGTCAAAAAAAAATTGTTTCTCATTCCACATAGTAAAAAGAATAGTATACATTGAGTGTGTGTATGATGCAAATAGTGCTTACTATCTACTCAACACTTAGATAATTGGAATGAAGAAGATCGGCTGAGCTAAAGAATGGAAGGATGTGGCCGTTGCTCACAGTTTTATGTAAGCAATAAATATATTCAATTTATATATAAGAAAAATAATGTGCGCCTAAGAGGAGATAACTCATTAGTGCCAAACATAATATCATTTATTTATTATACGCAAGGTCGTTAGCCTATGATAGGACTGTTTGTAAATCTAGGTATGTGTAGCGACCCGAACTTCCCGACCGGCCAAAACTGAACAAGAAGGCGGTCTGTTTTGAGAACAAGAATAATCAGAACACAAACAGAAGAATATTTCATTTTTATTACAACAGTTACATCAGAGTACAAGAATATAACAGAGTATGAATAAATAATATACATTTGATAAATATTGAAGATTTAAATTATAATGTAGCGGATAAATAATACATAACATAACTGGAAGAAATACACGGATACAAAGCTTTCTGAATATAGCTTCAACTGTAAATCAGGATCCTATGGAAACAATATCTGCAAAACCAAAACTACTAGCTGCCCGTATGGAAAATACAACCGCCCAGAGTTTAGGTTAAAACAATAAACTCCAGGTCAGTCATGGGACTGGCATGAGAACTAAAACAGTTATTAAATCTTAACTTTAGAAATAAAGTAAATCAAGGGACCACGGCGTATAACACGGAGCGGGTTTCCTCCCAAGAATACCAGTGCATAAAAAAGTTATATAAATAGCGCAATGCTTTTTGGAAAATGAAGCTATTATAAGACTCAGGTTCCATCACACAATGCAACGCAAGTCGGAGGATAGAGTTTTCCCTTATAATAGCCAAACGTGCTTGGTACATTATAAAACAAATCATTTTACTATTACTATAAGTATATAGTTTCAAAATCAACTTCAAATATAAATTGTATCAATCATAGACGGCATAGTATCCCATGCTACAATGTCGCCATACTAGTTTTGCAATTAAAACCGAAATGTCACGTATTGGAAATTGGATTCCGTCTATGAGTTGAGGCCAGGGAAAGCTCCTCACCGATTCGAGACACTCTAGCAAATGCCTCAGGATACCGCGCAGTGAACCCTTGGATGCTTCAGGGCCGGTCCACACTTAAGTTGATTGGTTATTACTGACTACACGCTTCCTAGTCCTATCAGACCTTTCCATAATGTAATGACCACGAATTTCGCCCGACCCGATCGATCGCAAAATCGACCAAGACCGTTCAAAACCCGAGTACGTTAACTTTGGAAATACAACAACATCAGAACAATAACAACAGACTTTTATAAACATTACAATAATGTTACATCAGAGTACAGAACATATCAGAGTATATTGAATAAAATTACAATGGAAGATAAATTACAATAAATTAAATACAATACACAGCGGAAGACTTCGATGCTCTGGACACAGCTTTTAGGCTTCAATCCAGAATCCTGCTTGAGATAAGAACCTGTAGATAAACTACTCGACTGTCCGTGTGGAGAAGAGGGCACCCGAGTTTGCAGAGGTGGAAACAAACAACGGGTCAGTCATGGGACTGGTGTGAGAATTCTAAACTTCACTAATAACAATAAGACAAATCCAAGGACCACGCCGCTAACGCGGAACAGGTTTACTCCAATGGATTGTCGTGCATAAGTTAAAGTAAATCGTTAAACAACGCAATGCTTTTTGGAAAAATGAAACCATCATAAGACTCAAGTCCCATCACACAATGCAACGCAAACCGGAGGATAGAGTTTTACCTTATAATGGTAAAAAAATGCTTGATACGCTAAAAACGAATTTGATATTATTATTAGTGTATATATGTTTCAAAAACATTTCAAAGTAAATGTATCAATCCTAGGAAGCATAGCTACCATATACTATGCCTCCATACTAGTAATACAATCAAAACCGAATGAGGTCGTATTGGAAATTGGGTTTCCATCATGAGTCAAGGCTAGGGAGGAGCTCCTTACCGATTCGAGACACTCTAGCTAATGTCTCAGGATCCCCCGCAGAGAACCCTTGGATCCGGCAGGGTCGGTCCGCACTTGCGGTTTGTGGATTAGTTATTCCTGAACACATGTTTCCCGGTCCTATAGGACTTAACATCCGAGGCGCCTCATTCCATCATCCACATAAGTAAAATGTCGGGCCGTGTTAAAGCCCGAACACCACTTCTAGCAAGAAAGAAACGTGCTGCTCTCACTGCGTTCCCTTCTCCCGTTTTAGACTCCGCTGGTGTGTGAGGCTCGCGAGGTCACGCTATACACAAAGTTATGCCTAAACAGGCTATGCTTTGATCATCCTACAAGGCCTGCTTTGCAACAAAGCCTTGATCATATGCATCTTAGCATGCCACATCGTCAATCCATACCATACCATTGATTTCTACCAATATATAACCTCTAAGCTCATACGTCTCAGAGAAGGGTGTAAAACACCAAACAAATATATGTTTAGTAGAGATCAACGAATACAGTATAAAGGAATACAATGTCAGACATACAATCCATTTATAAGCTTATGCTCTGGGTCTGAGCGAAACAACGTGTCCATCGATCTCCAAATGCGTTTGGACGATCATTACCAAATATTTTGCCGTGGAAGGCCAGTCCCAATTCAAGATACCAGTCATCATCATCCCAACGATATGAAAACCTTCGGTCTTCAACCACCGCCTTCATCTTCGACTCTTGATCATCGTGATGATTATTCAAAATGGGTTAAACCCGGTCTTTCCGAACAACTCGCATATTTTGTGATTAAAAAGCAATTGTTGGAAAATCACACATTACGCCACATTCCAACTCCGGATATTCTTTTAATAAGATATTCATACTAAAAGATTTTCATTAATTTTATCAAAGATAAACTCTGAAAATAAAATCTTAAATCTTCCTTAAAAATTTACTAAAACTCCAGTTTTGATTTGATATCAAAAATCATTATTACAAGATCATTTATTTTAAGGAATAAATCTTGTCTTAAACAGGTTAAAGAACTAGTGTCCTTTAAACACAGTTCACGATAAACCCGCAAATCAATTTCTAAAATATGGAATTCCACAGAAATCAAATCAATACATAATCGATATAAATTTCTGCATCGGACTAATAATATAAATGGAATAACTGCAAGGCCTCTTAAATTCCATATATAATATCGGCCTTCTTTTACAGAAGCCCATCTCGATTATTATCAATCGAATTTCCACTTAATTCCAATTTAATATATTAAATTGGGAAAACTTGACCTTTATAAAATGCCTTTTTAAAACTATAAAATAGATTTATAAATTCCAAATAATAACTTCAATGTAAATTGGATTAAAGGACAAATGTCGTTAAAAAACACCGTCCACAATAAATCCACCCACAAATCATTTTATTTCAATCATAAAATATAATTAGAAATGTTAATGATCTTAAATAAAAGATTTGCTCTTTAAATGTTAATTCATTACCATAAAACATATTTTAAAATAATCATAAAAAAATATTCTTTATATAAAAAGATTTTAAATGCAAAATATTTTCTTTTAAAAGAAAACCTGAATCGGAATGTGACTCAATCATGTACCATATAATTTGAATTATACGGATTTCACACATCTCATGACTCATATATATGACAATAAGTGATAAATACTCATCAAATCATCCATTCACATCCGTCCACATCCAGAGTGCAATTTCCAACTGTGTGAGCATTAAAATGAAATAATAACGCTCATCCCAGCCTGTCGATCTATCGATAGACATACAATTCAATATTGGGATTCGTGTCAGTCAAATATTGTCCCAATACCCGTGTGGGGTTTTCAGCCAACAACAGTTCATATAAATATACAAATAAATAATTGGTTAATTGATTTAACCAATATAAATTCCACTAACAAATTGATGTTAATATATCAAACAAGTCATCCATTTCTAATGTCGAGTAAAAAAAAAAAAATTTGCTCGAATAATTTCTCTATACATTTCCAATATATGTTTTGACTAATAATATGTTCTTATAATTAGAATATCAATTCTAATGTAAGTTTGCAAATAAAATGGTTTTCATATTTGCCTATAAATTCGATCGTATGATATGCAATTAAAAACGATTATTATTATTCCAAACTTATCCTACTGTTCATTATGCGAATAAAAATGATTATTACCTTTGCATATAAATTTTCAATATACGATATGCAAATAAAATTGGTTATCATATTTGCATATAGATTCCATCTCAAACAAAAGGTATAAAAGTGATATATACATTTTATTGACAATTCTATTTCAACAAAATGATTAAAAAGTAAAATTTCATTTTGTCAACGATTCTAGTTTAAAAAGTAGTGATACATCTTTTCAGTGCTTTTATTTCTATTGCATATAAGATGTCAATAAAAAAAAAACTACCTTTACATCTTTTATTTTTACTGCACATAAAAGTCAATAAAAATACTACCTTTTAATTTACACCTTTTATTGTGTAAATAATAGTAATAAAAATGTGATTCTTAAATCTTTCCTTTTTATTGTGTGTAAAATGACCATAAAATATTACCCTTTAAATTTACATTTTTATTTTATATAAAATGACAACAAAAGTGTCCCTCTTAAATTCCAACACTATTTCATTTCAACTAATTGAAAAATTAAAATGAAATTCTTTATTCCAATTCTAAACTTTGAAAATGATTTAAAATAAAAATGAAATCTTTTATTTACAATTAAATTGTAAATAAAAAGGTAACTCTTTAAGGTATTCTTTTATTTGCACCTACAATGTAGATAAAATATAACTTTTCACTCAATGTATTTATTTCTAAGGTAATATTTGTTAACAAAAATGTTATTTTAATCCTGATACCACATTTTATAGCCAAACGTTATTTTAATCCTCAATGTAACATTTTATAAACAAATGTTCTTTTTTTCTTTTCTCATGTACATTTTCTAATGAAAATGTTAATTTTCTCTACTGCTACCATTTATAATGAAAATGTAAATTTTCCCTACTGCTGCATCTTATACTACAATGCCATTTTCATTTCTAATATACATCTTATAAAAATGTCAATTTATTCTAATGAACATTTTTATAACTAACATGTCAAATTATTCTACTGAACATTTTTATCACTAAAATGTCAAATTATTCTAATGAACCAAATAAAATATAAACATAATCCTCTCATAAAATGGTATTACAAAAAATGTAATTTCAATGTCCCTTTTATTGAACAAATTCCAAGAAAAATGTTAAACCTTTTATTGTAACAATTTGTCAATAAAAGATAGTCTTTTAATGTTCAATCTTTTTATAATGAACAAATTCTAAATAAAAGTATAGTCTTGACGGTCTATTTCTTTTATTGCAATAAATCGACAATAAAAGTATCAACCTTTAATATCATTTTCCTTATTGTACAAATTTGCCATAAAAATATGATCTTTTATTTAAAAAAAATTAACACAAAAAATATGTTTTTACATATATATAAAAATGTGAACTAAAACTACCACTCTTAAATGTGTATATTTATTTACAAATAAAATGTAAATACTTATGTGTTTTCCCCAATATTACCTTTAATTTACAAATACAACGTAAATAAAGTTTTGTTTACAAATATGTTTTTAATATCAACAATAAAATTTAATATTTTATTGTTATTCTAACTTTATAACATCCTATGTTTAAGGTGACAGTAAAAAGAATTTTTTTACTGTAATTCACAAATCATGTTCTCAATGCAAACAATTAAAAATAAAATTTTATTTGTTCGCCA
The DNA here is from genome assembly GCA_030737875.1 of Allium sativum. Classification (NCBI taxonomy): domain Eukaryota; kingdom Viridiplantae; phylum Streptophyta; class Magnoliopsida; order Asparagales; family Amaryllidaceae; genus Allium; species Allium sativum. The sequence goes on from JASFAX010000028.1 coordinate 9,420,465, forward strand.
AATCCTGTTGTAAAGTAAACAAATAAAAATATATTTTATTTGTTGTTCAAATTCTATTGTAAAGTAAACAAGTAAAAATAATATTTTATTTGTCGACCAATTTCTGTTGTTTATTTTCAGATAAAAATAATATTTTGACAATATAAAATAAATTAGAACAACTAGATCCAATCGCAAATAAAATTCAACAATATATGAAATTTCAGCCATGGACAACAGAACACACCACAAGCGACAATCAACAATTTATACAACACAGAACATTTCGGATCTGAACTAATATCACAATACAATTATTTTAAAGCGAGAAAACTAATTAATAATTAATTAAATAATAAAAATTAGAGTTCTCACATTGGTTTGGCTGACTTTTCCACTGTCTCAGTTTCAGCTCTGGTTGGTGCCATCATAGATCTCGGAAAGAGGATTCCAACGCAACTGACGGTTCGAGAAACAGACCTCGTATGAGAGAGTTACGAATGTTTAAAGTTTTGGAATATTAAATAATAAATTAAGTAATTAACTAATTTCTTAATTAAGGATTTAATCTTAATCCTTCTTCCTCGTCGTAACCAACCGAACCCATTCTTCATCGCCTATCCCCCCCTGCGCACGCCAACCCGAGCACCTGGCCGCCGATCAACTGCCTTCATCTCGTGCACCGTCGTCCCCTTCTAGCGCCCAGAAGTGGGCCCCACTCGCCGTTCCCTAGCGTCGGAAAAAGCCACCCAAACGCCATATGTATTATGATTCCGCCACCGGCGATGTAGATTGATGTTTAGTTTGTATACTCTTTATGTATGATTCCGCCTCTGGCGATGATGACTGATTATGTATTATTATGCACTAAGTTGTATCCTGCATTGTGCTCCCTGATGTGGTGATATCTATATGATTCCGCTGTCATATGTGTGTAAATTATTCTATTTCATGTTTATACTATTATCTGTGATCTGCAAATGATGATTAATGTGTTATATTCCAATGATTATCCTTAACACCGTGTCATGGGGTTTTGGGATCGTCACAGCTGGTATCAGAGCTTTGGTTAACCTTAGTTCTGGAGTCTAACACATTAAACACTTCGTCAAAATAGAATCAGTAGTATTTTAAGGCGAGTAGCTCATTAGAGACAGGACTAGTAATGTCCTAGAGTGAGCCAAGCAGAATAGCAAAAACAATTTGATCAGTCCATCGTTATCTTTCCTTAAATTTTCTGCTTAACCATGCAATAAAATTATCATTTCTGTAGGCTGACTCTTTTCTTGCTTGTACAGAAATTGAACAATGGCTACCCGACCAGCCGCTGCAAGAGGAGGCCGAGCTGGTCGTGGCAGAGGACGAGGAGAAGTCCCAGTTGAAGAAGGACCCTTGATACAACCCCCGACCGCTCAACAATTCGAGCTGGACCGCGTGGCTAAGAGGTACAAGAACCTAGGAGGCAAAACCATCTCTGGAACTGGCACTGTAATAGAGGCTCTTGCATGGCTGAAAACATGCGAGAAGATACTATAAGGCCTAAGGCTTGGTGATCAAGATAAAGCTTTTATGGGCGCTTGGCTCCTACAAGAAGAAGCCGAACTATGGTGGGAAGCTCTCACCGCCGGGAATAGAGATGCTTGTAGAACCTGGGACGGATTCAAAGAACTATTCAAAGAGAAGTATGTCCCAGAGCAAGCCCTAGAGCGCATGCCCGACGACTTCGCAAACCTCCAGCAGGGGGATCTCTCAGTGCAAGATTATCTGAATAAGTTTACACAATTGTCCCGCTATGCTCCAGAGCTTGTCGCCACCGCAAAGTCCAAGAATAAGAGGTTCATCCTCGGGCTGAAGCGACAGTACGATGATAGAGCAATGGCCCACATCAAGCTGGGGTTTAATGAATTGGTGGAAATGGTGTGCAACTACGAAGACCTGGATCAAAGGCACCTGGAACAGGATCGTGCTAAAAGCCAAGCGGGAAATAAACACAAGCCCGCTGTGAATCAAGCGGAGTCAAGCCAAGCAGCATCCTCAAAACCACAGACTGGCAGGCCGCCAAAAGGAAGCTACTATAATTGTGGCAAGGTGGGGCACTACTCTAATGTTTGCACAACCCCGAAGAGGCAGAAGACAAATTCTCAAGGTTCAAGCCAAGGCTCTTAGAACCCTCGCTCCTGCTTTAATTGCCGCAAGACGGAACATCTTGTCAAAGATTGTCCTTTGCTTAAGAAGGCCGCAGTAGCTCACGTATATGACGGGACGAACCCGCCGGCTGCTTCCGATGGAGCAGGTAAACCAGATGTTTTGGGAGTACCCTTACAATTAAAAATATTCTTGTTTCTGTATTATTTGACACGGGTGCATCACGTAGTTTTATTGCTAGTAACACACTTCACAAATTAAAGTTAAAACAAAGAAAGTGAAAGAATCAGTTGAAGTACATAATCCGATAGGAGGATCTCTTATTCTCAGTGCATATTGTAAAGTGCTAGCCTCTTATTCTTTCTGCATGTTTCCTTTTGATCTAGTCGTTATGGACTTTCCCGAATTTGATATCATTCTCGGGCTAGATTGGTTAACGAAATACGAAGTTGAGGTAAAGTGTGCAGAAAGGATAGTAAAAATTCGAACGAAGCTTGGACATATATTTATACCCTGTCATGGTTCTAATCCCGATAGAAAGGAATTTTGGTCTGCTTTAGAAGTTGTCCCCACTTCCTTAGAAAAGATTCCTGTTGTTAGAAACTATGCGGATGTGTTTGAAGAAGTCAGAAACTTACCTCCGCAAAGAGAAATAGAATTCAGAATCGATCTAATTCCCAACCCCAGACCAGTGGTACATCCAATTAGAAGAATGACTCCAAAGGAAAAAGTAGTATTAGGCGATCAAACTCATCAACTGCTATGGAAGGGTCTAATCAGACCTAGCTTTTCTAATTGGGGTGCAGTTGTAGTGTTTGTCCCAAAGTCAGACGGTACTCTTCGATTGTGTGTTGATTACCGAGACCTCAACAAACAGACGTTCAAAAACAAATACCCATTACCCCGCATCGATGATCTGCTAGACCAATTAAATGGGGCGAGAGTATTTTCCAGAATGGACCTAGCTACAGGTTTTCATCAATTGAGAATTGCAGAGGAGTGTGTTCCTTTGAAAGCTTTCAGAGGTCCAGACATATTTTATGAATGGTTAGTAATGCCGTTCGGCCTGTGCAATGCTCCAGCATACTTTGTCGATCTAATGAATAGAGTGTTCAGGGGAGTTATGAATAAATTTGTCCTCGTATTCTTCGATGATACCAATAATGGCAGTAATTTTAGTATATTAAAAATACATATGTATCCACGATTCAGAATTCTTTAATTATATTAATAGTATATAATAAATATAAATATAACATAGTACATTTCCTCTATATCTTATATCTTTTTTTCTTTATCGTTATCGAAAAAAACATTTTCTTTCCTTAATAGGAAAGAAAAAAAATGTATCGTTCTTTTTTATCCAAATCAAATTGAAAACAATCAAATTTGTTGTAACACTCATAACTATCAACTTTACGAAGATCCCATTGGATTCCAGAAGCCCGTAACATTGGTCCTGATAAACCCCAATTTATTGCCTCCTCTCCACCAATAATGCCCACTCTTTCAACGCGTTCCAAAAAAATAGGATTACGCGTAATAAGTTTTTGATATTCAACAATTCCTGTTAAAGAATAATCGCACCGTATCTTTTGTTTCATTTCTTCTGGAACAATCACAAAAACTTTTTTGATTATGGATCTACTACCAGAAATTCCATGCGTATAATCTACTCCAAATCAAAACCCGAGCATGAAAAACACTTAGAACAAGTATTGGAGATTCTAAGAAAGAACGTCTTCAAAGCCAAATTCTCTAAATGTGTCTTCTGGCAAGAAGAAGTGAAGTTCCTTGGCCATGTCGTGTCAAAGAAAGGGATTTCTGTAGATCCGAGCAAAATAACAGCGATTCAAGACTGGAAACAACCCACTACACCCACAGAGGTTAGAAGTTTTTATGGGGTTGGCTAGTTATTATCGAAAGTTCGTTAAGGATTTTTCGAAGATATCCGGTCCGTTAACAAAGCTCTTGAAGAAGCATGAGACTTCCGACTGTGAAGAAGCTTTCCAGGAATTGAAATCGAAACTGACAACTGCTCCAGTGTTAACCATTATCGATGGCAATCAGGATTTGACGGTTTGGATAGATGCTTCTATTTGAGGTCTTGGTGCAGTGTTAATGCAAAGAGGCCAAGTAGTCGCTTATGCAAGCCGCCAACTGAAACCGCATGAGAAGAATTACGTAACTCATGATCTTGAGTTGTTAGCTATCGTTTTTGCTTTGAAAATCTGGAGGCATTATTTATTGGGCGAGAAATTTGTACTGTACACAGATCATCAATCATTGAAGTATTTATACACCCAGAAAGATCTGAATTTGAGACAGCAGCGTTGGCTAGAATTTCTTGCAGCGTATGATCTAGATATCCTGTATACGCCGGGAAAGGCTAACGTTGTAGCGGATGCGCTTAGTAGAAAAACCGCCATCATTGCCAATCTTATAATTACGCCAGGATTGATTGATAAAATATACGTTCTTCAGAAAAACGACAATTTTGTGAAAGAGATGATAAAAAGGATTCGAAAGGGCGAAGGCTCCAGTTTCCAAGTGGATAGTGAGGGAGTTCTGAGATTGAATAGAAGAATATGTGTTCCCGACATCCCTGAGCTCAAAAAAGAGGTGTTAGATGAATGCCATAAATCCAAACTTTGCATTCATCCTGGGGTAAGTAAAATGTACAACGATATCAAACGCACTTTCTGGTGGAAGGCAATGAAGAGGGGTATTTCTTTGTATGTTAGCAGATGCCCTACTTGTCAATTAGTCAAGAGCGGCCAACAGAAGCTAGCAGGATTGTTGCAACCGTTGGAAGTCCCAGGTTGGAAATGGGAACAAATTTCCATGGATTTCATAGATGGTTTGCCGCGAACCAGGAAAGGTAATGACAGCATTTGGGTAATCGTAGATCGCTTCACGAAGACTGCCCATTTCATACCTGTCAGATCCAATAGAACCGCTCAAAGTCTAGCATAGATATATTTCAAAGAAATTGTTAAGCTGCATGGAATTCCCATTAGCATAGTCAGTGATAGAGACCCAATATTTGCTAGCAAATTCTGGGAGGCGTTCCAGACAGAATTGGGAACGAAACTGAATATGAGCACCGCTTATCACCCTCAGACAGATGGCCAAACTGAGCGGGTGAATAGAATTCTAGAAGATTTATTGCGGGCTTGTATAATTAATTTTGGTGGGTCATGGGAAGATCACTTACATTTGGCAGAATTCTCATATAACGATAGTTATCAAGCAAGTTTGGGAATGTTGCCATTTGAAGTATTATACGGTAGACCGTGCAGATCTCCAGCACGTTGGGTAGAACCTGGCAACAGACTTGTGTTAGGACCCGATATGATTAGAGAAGCGTCTGATAAAGTCGACTTCATCAAAAAGCGATTGAAAACCGCACAAAGCCGACAGAAAAGTTACGAAAATTCTAGAAGAAGAGATTTGACATTTGCTATAGGTGACCATGTTTATTTGAAAGTTTCTCCGATGAGAGGAGTAATCAGATTTGGCAAAACTGGAAGTTGGCACCGTGATTTATTGGTCCCTTTCCTATACTTGAACGAATTGGAACTCTTGCTTATAGGGTTCAATTACCAGATAGGTTGCCTGGAGTGCATGATGTATTTAACGTATCTCAACTTAGAAGACATGTGCATGATCCAGATCTTGTTGTAGAAGAAGCAGCGCAACAGGACTTGGAAATAACTCCAGAATTAGCAGTCAGAAGAGAGCCATTAAAGATTGTTGGCAAAGAAACTAGAGAGCTAAGAAGCAAAAAGGTTCATTTAGTTAAAGTGCAGTGGAGTAGTGATCCTAGAGATTGTACTTGGGAGACTGAGGAAAGCATTAAGCGAGCTTACCCCAAATGCAGAGTAGACATCTCTGACTAACTCCGGTGCAAGGTACCTTTATAATACTTTGCATTTACATTTTGTTTCCTACTTTACTGTTGTTTCCTTTTCGGGGACGAAAAGTTTTAAGTGAGGGAGATTGTAACAACCCGGAAAATACAAGCCAATTTAAAAATTTTAAATTGGTTATTTCAAAGGAATTTGAACAATTGAAATAGAATATTTCAATAAAATAGTGAATTAGAAATAGTGAGTCAGTTTGAAAATTTGACTCCAAACTTTGACTGACTACACCAGGTGCAAAATATAACGGATTTTGGTGAAACCAAAGATATTTAAATCTGTTAGTGAATATCTTTCTAATGAATCTGAAAAATCGAAGTTTCATAACGGGAATAAAAAATTATGGCCAAATGAATTTTCAAAAAGGTCGCTATATAGAATATATAGCCCTTGAAAATAGACATTTTGCAAACGACCTCGTAATTCGACGAAACCACTTTTGTTGGGTCCGGGATGTCAAACTATTGCTAGGTTTCAAATTTCATAATTTTTGAAGCTAGTATGTGAGCGTGGCAAAAGAAAATGTGTTTGGTCAATTTCTGTTAAATAGGATCGACCAGAAAAGGGCCATTTTTCAAACGATCTCAGAATTCGACGAAACTAGTTTTGTTGGGACCGTAGCGTCAAAACATAGCTAGATTTATTTTTCTGGAATTTTTCAAATCAGTTTGTGACCCTGGCAAATTGAAATATACGTTCAAATTGAATATAAAATGTTTTATACTTTAATTTGAAAAATAACTGACTGTAACAGTCGAATTGGCCTATGAAACATATTCCATTGTGTCCGGGATGGGGGTATTTAGCTAGGGGCGACAGTCGTTGGGTTTGGATTGGGGTTCGTAAGTGAAAACCCTAATTTTTTGAATAAAATATATATGGGCGAATCAGAAAATTCCTTTCATAAAAAAAAATCCGCTCAAAACCCTCGCCGCCTCTCTCGTTAACAACGGAAACCTGTTCATCCCTTCCCGACGATTTTCCCGCCGCCTCAGCCCACGTCCGACGCCGCCACCACCCAAAATCGAAAACCCTCCTTCTCCCCTTCACATCCATACCCGTTTCGCCACCAACTATCGTGCCAGCATCGAGAACCACCTCTCCAAAGTTCGACGCTTCAAACCGCCGCCCCGACCAAATCCAACCACCGAGCTGCCCCCAACCACCACCGATCGATCGACTCCCCTCTCCTCCCTCTTCCACGCTGTACCCTCTGATCATCGTATCATGCCTCGGTTTTCGCGAAAACTGAAAACCTAGTTTTGAACCATCGTGAAAGGTGAGTCCTTTATCACATTTAAACTGTGAAAAATCATATCTTTATGGTGTGTTAACGAAATTCGATGAAACAGGAAACATCGGGACCGCAAGGAGGCTCTCTACCACATAGAAGAGACCGCGGATTTTTCTGAGCCATCTACGATGTTTAGCACTCCGAAAACCAATGTGAGAAATCTAAATTAAATATGAATTTGATGGAAAATGTCATGTATAAATTATACAAACGAAATATAAATTATACACGTGTTGTATACCTCATGTACATGCGTTGTGTAAGCTATATGAGCGACGTATGAATTATACATGCATAGTATAAATGATATGTGTGTTGAAATGCAAGTGAAATATAGAAATAATATATATATATATACTCCCCTCATCCACAAACCATTGACGATGTTTATTGTTGTGAATTGGTGTGAAATATTGGATGAAAAATGCGAATGGTTGAATAATTGTTTGTGGTTGATATTGATTGGTTGTGGTTGAAAAATACCCATTAGTGATTGAAATAAATTGGAAAGAATTGTGGAAATGAAAATAAAACATGCCGCCTGCGTGCGAATTAGATGCATGAATCCCCATTGTCAAAAACCGCGAGGTTTTAAGGTAGAGCGAGGACCCGTACTCGGGACGGTGCCGGTTTTAACTACCCTGCCGTTATGCTGCCGAAATTTTGAATAATATTCATGTGTTAGAATTATTTTCATATGTTGAAATTATTTTCATGTGATGAAACTAAAGTCATGTGTTGAAACCATATCCGTGTGTGGAAATGCTCATGGGTTGAGAAGTGATGTGTGAAAATTAAATTCATGTGTGAATGAATAATGTATTTGAACAATAAAAATCACATTTTTATAATATATATGAAGTATGTAAGATATTCGCCTTATACATAAATAGTTTCAACAATAAAAATTTCATCTTTCTTATATGAACCAAATATATAAAATATCCATGCGTGGAGATGCTCATGTGTTGAGAAGTGTGTGTGTTGGAAAAGTTCATGTGTTGAATAAAAAGATCGAACAATAAAAATATCATTTTTATTGAAATTATGAAGTGTTAAAAACATTCATGTGTTGAATAAATATTTTAGATGATGAAAATACCATTTTTTATCATATATGTGATATGCTAAAGATATGCGAGCGTTGAAATAAATATTTGTGAAAGAAATATTATTTTTAACATGCATAGGAACTAATTAAAATAGTCATGTATTGAAATATATTTTAGTTCGCCGAAATTATCATTTTTGAAATGTGAAGTGTTAAAAACAACCACTTGTTCAAATAAATATGCATGAATTGAAATATTCATTAATTAGCTAATGATATGATTTTTGCGTATGTATGCAACATTAGAATGAATGGTGTTTTTAAACCAAATTGAATTAAATATGAAGTTGAATGGAAAATGATAAGTGATAAAAATTGCATATATGTACATGCATATTTATTGAACAGGTTATAGGAAAGAGGCTAGAGAAGAGGAATAAAATTTTGTGCCCGACAAATAGGTACACGTTTACGGTTTTGTTTGGGTGATGATTTTATGAGCCTGTTGGCTAGCCGCTTGGCCTTTTCTTTTTCTTTTTGAGATGAGACGCCCGTGTGGCTATTTGGGAATTTTCCCAGTCTCTCCCGTACAAAGGAGGTTATGGCGAAATTTTCCAAAATTTAAAGGCGTTAGTGAAATATTTGAAGTGAAAACGATATAGGAATTTTCGAATGAACTATAAATATATAAATATAAATAAAATTAAAACGAATCGTGGCCGTGCAGTTCGTGTTTTGAAACCGTGATTTCAAATGACTAGTGTGGGAAATCAGACCATTGGACTTTCCCGAAACCGCAACCGTTGGGTTCGCCTTGGAAATATCTTTCCAACGGCACTAACTTTGTAAAAATCCGACGGTTGGATTGTCTGGAATGTTTAATTCAAATCTGAAGAAAAACCGTGCCAGAAACGATTATATATATATATATATATAATTAAATTAAATCGAATAACGACGCTGCAGTTCGCAATTTGAAATCGTAACTTCAAACGACAAGTGTGGAAGATCCGACCATTGGATTTTCCCAAAACTGAAACCGTTGGATCCGTTTTGAAATGATCTTTCTAATGATATAAAATTTGTGAACATCCAACGGTTAGATTTTCAGATATGTGTAAAACAAATTTAGTGAAAAACAGCGTTAGTGCCTCGGCACGACCTGAAACATCGTTTAATTAAATAGGGCCGTTTTAAATAAACAAAAATGGCGATATATCATTATAAAATACTACAGGCGATATAGAGTGGAAATAAACCAATTTTGTTGTGTTTGCTTGATTTGTGGTGGTTGAATGTATTTAACATGAAAATTATACTAAGGAACTGAAATGTGAATGTTGAATAGTTTAACCATGTGAAAAATTGATTTGAAAATCTAAATATACGTGGGTTATTTGAAAAGGCCGAGTTCATTCTCATTTCAAATAATTGATCGACGTTGAGAAGTCGAAGAGTCGAAGACGGTTGAAGACCAACGATCTTCACATTGGATGGATGGGCGCTACTGATGCTCGTGATTGGAGTAGCTACCTTGAAGGGGCTGAAGTAGTAGCTGTCCGGACGTATTGTTGATTGTGCGGATATGCGAGGAATTTGGTGCCTCTGGTTTCGTTCAAACCTAGAACGAACTTGTAAATGGACTGTGTGTCTGACATTGGATTTTGTTCTATGCTGATTGATCTCTGTTAAATATATATATGTTTGGCAGCAGAGAATTTATTCTCTTGCTTAGCGCCCTTCTCTGAGACGTACGAGCTCGAAGGTTATGTATTGATAGAAATCAGTCGCATGGAGTGGATTGCCTGTGTGGCACGCCTAAGTGGCATATGATCAAGGCTTCTGTTGCAAAGAAAAGTCTTGTGGTTGATGATCAAAGCATGGTCTATGTGACATAGCTTTGTGTATAACGTGGACTCGCGAGCCTCACACCCCGGTATGAGTCAAAAACGGGAGAAGGACCCAAGGAGTGCACGACGTTTCTTTCTAACTATGGTGGTGTCAGTGACCTACCAGCCCTGACATTTATATCTACTTTTCACCTGTGTGGTTGTTGGAATACGAGGCGCCTCGATTATAGGTCTGTAAGGACCGGGAAACGTGTGTTCAGGAATTGCCAATCCTCAAAAGTAAGAGAGGACCGGCCTTGGAGGATCCAGGGATTGCTGTGTGCGGTCCCGAGGCATTTGCTAGAGTGTCTCGAACGGAGAGGAGCTTGCCCCTTGCCTCGACTCATGATGGAATTCAATTTCCGATACGAAATTGCGGATGTGATTGTATTACTAGTATCGCTTTTGAAATATATATGTGCAGTAGTAATAATATCAAACACTTTCATTTTATACGTATGAAGCATTTTTGGCTATTATAAGGTAAAACTCTATCCTCTGGCTTGCATTGCATTGTGTGATGGGACCTGAGTCTTATAATGGTTTCATTTTATAAAAAGCATTGCGATGATTTAATCATTTACTTTATTTCATGCACTAGCACTCATTGGAGTAAACCCATTCCGCGAAAGTGGCGTGGTCCTTTGATTTGCCTTATTATTGTTGTTTAATAAGTTAAAGTAGATTTCTCATACCAGTCCCATGACTGACTCGTAGTTTGTTTCACCTTGCAAACTCGGATGCCCTCATTTTCACACGGGCAGCCTAGTTACAGGTATAAGGTGTATTTTGGCTTGGCACCGCAGTAGGGGTGCACTTTTGGCTCATGGCGAGGCTTGACTACACCGTGCTGACTATGATTTTTTCCGCCATTATTGTATATATATTATGATTCCGCCACTGGCGATGTAGACTGATGTTTAGTTTGTATACTCTTTATGCATGATTCCGCCTCTAGCGATGATGACTGATTATGTATTATTATGCACTAAGTTGTATCCTGCACTGTGCTCTCTGATGTGGTGATATCTATATGATTCCACTGTCATATGTGTATAAATTATTCTATTTCATGTTTATGCTATTATCTGTGATCTGCAAATGATGATTAATGTGTTATATTCCAATGATTATCCTTAACACCGTGTCACGGGGTTTTCGGATCGTCACAAGAATCAACAAAGCACAACATACACACATCAAACCTAATAATCCTACGCATTAGGAACATAGAAATTCTAAAGTAGCATAGAAAGGGTGATGGAGAAGATAGAGAACGACTTACCTAAGCTAGGAGATGAAGAACACAACAAAGATTAGACTTTTCTAAGATTCTAGGGCTTAGGATTTTAATTTCCCATTCTCTAAGCTTAGGAATTCAAGAAGGAGAGAGTAAATGAAGAAGAATTGAGAGAGGGAGGTGGTTGGATGCCTATTTGTGCTGTCCAAATAAATTTGGGTGCACAAATTTACACTTTAGACTCTCCAAACAACTCCAATTATCCCGAATTCGAAACGTATTGATGTTTATACTCAAAAAGGTTGTAAATGACATTCCGGAACCAATGGAAGTGGTCCCAAGTCATAATTCAATCATTTACAAAAATTCAGCTTTTCGGGGATAAAACTAACATATCGATTCGATGTTCGAACAGTTATTTAAATAATCTATTGAAAATTTTACGGGTTGTTACACGAGGAATCCGAACCAAACCGGAGTCCAGGCAGAAGAAAAAGTATGCCAACAAAGGAAGGCCGCTAGCTTGGAGTTGGAGTTGGAGTGAAGCACCGAACCAGACCAAGTTCCATGAGCACAAAACCGAACAGGGGATGTTGGACTGAAGTGAAGTGAAGTATAGGAGCCGAACCAAGATGTAATAACCCGGAAAATCTGGGCCAGTTTAAAATTTTTATTTTGGCTATTTTAGTGAATTTTGAATATTTAAAATGGATTATTTTAAATAATATCGACGAGAAATTTATTTTGAATATAATTCGAACGTGTATATTTATATAGACCGTCGTTAGAATATAAATATTTATATATAATTATAAATAGAATTGAAAATGGCGCGGTAGTTCGATAATTCGATTTCAAACTTCAATTAAATGTACCGGGTGCAAAACAATCCGGATTTTAGTGAAACCAAAAATGATAGGATCTAATAGATGATATCTTTCTAACGAATCCGACAAATCGAGATTTCATAGCGGGAATCAAAAGATATGTCCAGTTGAAAATTCTGAATAGTCGATATGGAATTCAGGCCCTTAAACATAGACATTTTGCAAATGACCTCGGATTTCGACGAAACCACTTCTGTTGGGTCCGTGATGTCAAATTATTGCTAGGTTTCAAATTTCATAATTTTTCGAATCAATATGTGAGCGTGGCAAAGGAAAACGCGTTTGACCAGTTTCAGTTGATTTTAATCGACTGGAAATTGGCCATTTTTCAAACGGTCTCGGAATTCGACGAAACTAGTTTTGTTAGGACCGTATCGTCAATACGAAGCTAGAAAATATTTTTATGGAATTTTTAGAGTTAGTATGTGACCCCGGTAATTTGAAATGTACGTTTAAAATTCAATATAGCGATTTAAATGTAAATTCAACGGAAACTGATCGAGACGATCGAATCAGCTTGCGATACATATCCCATTGTGTTCAGAATGGGGGTGAAACGCTATGGACGACAGGCGGTGGACCTCGTTTCGAGGCCGTATGTAAAAGTCAACTTTTTGAAATTAAAATAATAATAAAAAAATAATAATATTCTCTCTCCCTCTCCTTTATTTCTCTTTGGCCCCGCCCTCATCCTTCGTTCATTCAGAATGAAAAAAGAAAAAAAAAAAAAAAAACAAATCGCTCCTCCTCGAGAAGCCGCCGCCTCCAGGCGTTCGCCGCCCTTGCTTCCCCTCCTCGACCTCGCGACAGCCCCCCCCCCCCCCGACGCACCCATCCTCCCTCCAGCCGACGCTCGAAGACCCCCCCCCCCCCCCCCCGTTCGATTTTCTTCCACCGCTGCCTTGGCCGCCTCCCCAATCGCCACCACCTCCTCCTCACCCCCTTCCGCCGCTACCTCCTACCTCCATTTCCCCTAAACCCGAAACCCCTAAACCCACTGACCAAGTAAAGCTTCGTTTTTTACAACAAAGGTGAGTTTTTGATTGAATTTACTTAAAGTAATTAATTTATTTGTTGATTAAACAGTGATTAAATCATGTAAAACATTGTATATGAGAAGGATATGATTTTTATAGAGTAGATTAGCAAGAAAAGTTCATAGTTTTGTTAGTGAAAAGTTTATAATTTTTGTTAGTAGAAAGTAAGGATTTTTAACATGGCAAAGTTCGAATTTTTAAAACTGAAAAGACGATATTTTTAAAAGTGAAAAGACGATATTTTGAGATGAGTAGTGAAATAAAAATGTGATTTTTACTTCGAGAAAAATATAATTTTTATATAAGGAGGATAATCAAAATATGATTTTTATATTTTTTTTAAAAAAAAAGTATTGAAAATATAATCTTTACTATATAGAAGCAGTAAAAATATGATTGTTGGTTATGTAGAGAATTAAAAATATCACCTTTGTATATGTAGCAAAATAAAAATCTGATTTTTATTTTATATACGTTGAAATGAAGTAGGTATTTTTATAAAGGCGAAATCTATATTTTTGAAATAGGATTTTTATATATTGAATAGCATAGTAAAAATTCGATTTTTAAATATATGAAATGATTATAGAAATATGATTTTTAAATTGAAAGTGAATAAATAAAAATGTGATTTTTATTTCAAAGACATCAAAATATAAAAATGTGTGATTTTATATATGTAGTGGCTACGGGCAACGAAGATGACGAAGATGCGATAACGATGAAGATTTCTATCAAAGAAGAGTCAAGATGATTGGATAGCTATTTGTGAGAACTTCTCACTCTTCAATTCTCTTTTTCTAGTTATATATATATATATACTAGGATGCAGACGGTGCTTAGTAGCACCCGACACCCGTCATCCACAGACCATGGATGGCTTGCTTGTTAAATTGTTTGGTTGAGTAGTTGGTTAGTTTATTTGGTTGGAATTGAATTGTTTGGTGAAATGGAATGGATTTGATTGATGTGTGAATGGCGTGGGCCTTCACTAGACCGGGGATAAGGCTAGGCCTCGTCCCGTTTCTAGTATCGTGTCGTTATGCCGCCGAAATTTCCCAAAATATGTTAGAAAAATAAAAATATCATTTTTATTGTGTTGAAATAAAATATTTTAGCGTTAAAAATATAAATTTTAACGTGAATGTGAATAAATAAATATTTATAAACAAATCGACCGATTTGTTTATGTACACTGATTTGACTGACATTGATTGGGTCGATAAATTTTACACATCGCCCAACTGCACAAATAAAATCTGTGTTTGATTGTTTGAAACCCCACACGGGTGTTGGGATGAATTTGAAGTTCACTCATCCTGATTGATTAAATATGTTGATCGATTGATTGACAGGCTGTTATAAGCGTTAGATATTTATATTTGATGCTTATACAGTGTAGTGCACTTTGGTTGATGGTTGATTGTTTATCAATGCTATTATATACATGTGTTGTATGGAATCCATATAATCAACGTTATATGGTGATTGATTGGGCCTCATTCCAATCGGGACAACAATGAATATTATAAAAGAAAATTCATGTGTTGCATATAAAAATAGTCATGTGTTGACGATGTTCATGTGTTGAAAATATTCGTGTGTTGAGTAAAATATTTTAATAATAAAAATTACATCTTTATCATATTTAAAATTAGAACTACTTCCCAGTAGAAGTCTAATAAAAAAATCAAACGATAGATACCATAGTTTTATAAAATATTTTACATAACAAAAATAGTGATGTGTTGACAGTACTCATGTGTTGAGATTAGTCGTGTGTTGAAAGAAATATAAATTCATGTGTTGAATAGAATAAATATTCATTTGTTGAATAGAATAACGAAGTGACTGAAATATATAAAGCCGTGTTGATTAGAGTTGCGCTATTTTGACGTGAACGATATTATATCGATTATATTCGTTTTTATAATGAATATAGAAAAGAAGTGATTTCAAAATATAACGTTTTGAAAATATTATCATTTATATAGTAATGATATAAAATATTCAGTTTTGATTAGAAATTGAAATAGTGTTGAAATGGTTTTGAAAACGAAGTTAAAACGATTTATAAAATACGTTTTAAAAGGAAATCGACGAAATATATATAATATATATATATATATATATATTATATATATAATGGCCTGAATAGAACGCGCCGCGCCGCGGCAGTTCGTGAATTTCGACCATTAACTTCGAATTGTCGTTGCGGGAGATCCAACCGTCGGATTCTCCTAAAACCGGAACCGTTGGGTTCGTATCGAAAAGAGCTTTCCAATGAATATTAGAAATTTGAAATCTAACGGTTGGATTTGGAATTATGTCCAAATCAAATTTGAAAAAGGTCGTTGTAAGTGCAGTTCGATAGCCGTTGATGGAAATCGACTGTACGAGCCTTGATAAAATTATTAAAAATATTGATAATTTGTGTAAAATCATAATATATGGATTGGAAAGAATTGAGCTGGAAACTCCACATTTGAAATGATAAAAATAGATTTTTATCGAAATGAACTAGTTTTGAACTAGAATTAAAATCAATTTATTTTTGAAATAAATAAATTGAATTTGAAAGTGATTTTAAAAATAATCAATATTCCCAATACGTGGATTGGACTGGAGTTGAATCGAAATTATCTTCGGAATATTTCGATGTTGGGTTTCGTGACTATACAAATATTGTTATGGGGATTTGAAAGATATATTTTATATCGTTATTTCCAATACGACATTTGTTGGTTTCAGAATTTGATATTGAATAAAAGCCAATATATTTTCTATTCAAAGCCTTGTATTTAATATCAAATGTGATTTGGGTTTATCGTGGATCGTGTTTTAGATGACATTGGTGCTTTAACCCAGTTAAAGGCAAGATATTGATTTTTGAAAGAATTAAGACTAAGTGTAGTTTTAATGAATCTTTAATTAGATTAAAATGTGAATTGATAATTTAAATTATCAAATCTGAAAAGTGATCGAGAGTGGAGTATCACCAGTTTTGCTCCAAAGCGATAGTTAAATCTTTAATTAGATTTGAACGGGAAATGGTAATTAATTTTACCGATAACACCGTGGTGTTAGGAATGGAGTATCACCAGTTTTGCTACATGGGATATATAGGTTGGGATTGGGAAATAAAATAAATAATTACTTCGGTGTGGTTCGCTAATCCCGACTAGTTAGAAATGATATCCAAAGGAAGATTAAAGAATAAATTTAGAAGAATTTATCTTGGATAAAATTAATGGGAACATTTCCCTAAGAATGTGATTTTGTGAATAAAAGAATATTCTGAATTGGAATGAGGCGTTCATTGTGTTTGTGTAACATTTGTTTATTATATACGTGGGTTATTCAGAAAGGCCGGGTTATACCCATTCTGAATAACCGATTCGACGAGATGTCGAAGATGAAGACGGTGGTTGAAGACCGGAAGTCTTCACATCGTTTGGGTGATTACTGATAATCTTGATTGGGCTGTACACCCAAGATGAGGGAAACAGTTGGTGATCGTCCAGACGTACTTGGAGATGGATGGATATGCGAGGAAAGTGCCTCCGGTTTCGTTCAGACCCAGAACGAACTTGTAAATGGATTGTGTGTCTGACATTGGATTTTATTCTGTGTTGATTGATCTTTATTAAATATACATCTGTTTGGCGGCGGAGAATTTATTCTCTTGCTTAACGCCCTTCTCTGAGACGTACGAGCTCAGAGGTTGTATATCGATGGACATCAGTCGCATGGAGTGAATTGCCAATGTGGCACGCATAAGTGGCAATTGATCAGGGCTTCTGTTGAAAAGCAAAGTCTTGTGGTTGATGATCAAAGCACGGCCTGTGTGGCATAGCTTTGTGTATAACGTGAATTCGCGAGCCTCACACCTCGGTATGAGTCAAAAACGGGATAGTGACTGCAGGGAGAGCACGACGTTTCTTTCTAGCTAGGGTGGTGTCAGTGACCTACCAGCCCTGACATTTATATACTTTTCACCTGTGTGGTTGTTGGATACGAGGCGCCTCGGATATAGGTCTGTAAGGACCGGGAAACGTGTGTTCAGGAATAACTAATCCTCAAAAGTAAGAGAGGACCGGCCCTGAAGATCCAAGGATCATAGTGGGGTCCTGAGGCATTTGCTAGAGTGTCTCGAACGCGGAGAGGAGCTTGCCCCTTGCCTCGGCTCATGACGGAAATCCAATTTCCAATACGTGATAGTGCGGTTTTATTTGTAGAACCTAGTATGGCGACATAGTGGTATGGGTCATTAATGCCGCCTATGATTGATATTTATGATGTAAAATTGATTTGACACTATACACCTATAATAGTATCAAATAATGTGTTTTAAACGTATCAAACATGCTTTGGCTGTTATAAGGTAAAAACCCTATCCTACGGCTTGCGTTGCATTGTGTGATGGGACCTGGGTCTTATAACAGCTTCATTTTTCTTTATTTAGCATTGCGCTGTTTGTTCTATGCACTGGTATTCTTGGGAGGAAACCCGTTCCGTGTTATACGGCGTGGTCCCTTGATTTACCTAACTTTAAAACCAATATTAATAACTGTTTTAGTTCTCACACCAGTCACATGACTGACCTGGAGTTTATTGTTTTAACCTAAACTCTGGGTGCCCTTATTTTCCGCACGGGCAGCTAGTAGTTTTGGTTTTGCAGATTTATATTCACAGGATCCTGATTTACAGCTGGAACGATGCTCGGAAAGCTCTGTATCCGTGCATTACTTCTAGTTGTGCTTTTGTATTATTTTCCGCTGCGATGTATTTAAATGTAATTTAAATCTCTGATATTTGTCGAATGTAATTTATTCATTTATACTCTGTATATTCTTGTATCTGATGGAATTGTTGTAATAACAATGAAATGTTCTTCTGTAGGCGTTCTATTTTGTCTTGTACTCAATTCTATCCGTGCTTTCCTTCACGGGGAAGTTCGGGTCGTCTCAGTTTGGTATCAGAGCTTTGGTTTACAGAGCTCGAGAACAAGACACACTAGAACCCTACGAAAGAATTCATCAGATATTGGATTAGTAATATCCAATTAGAATGACTCGTTAGAGATAGGATCAGTAGTATCCTAGAACGAGTGTAAAGAGTATATTTTTCAAATGAAAACAATTTTGGTTTTGAAAATTTAAATCGCTTTATACGTATTTGATTATTTATTTATTTTGAATATGGACAATCCGCTATATAAAGATTTTGCATATACGCGTCATGAACGTATATTCGAGGTTTTAATATACTGGATAGATATAGAGTCACATTCTAGACACCCGAGGATAATTCTGATGATGTGGCCACATCATTAGTATTTATGTTCGTGTTTCGAAGGTGTGATATCTATATATTTCCATTAGACTGGTGTGAGAACCAAAACTAATATAGCTAGAATTCATTGTTGTGAATTGGCATCAAATACATGATTTTTTGTATATATATCAAATTATGAATTTGAGACTCTAATTCACTAATTGATTGATGTTTGTGTTGTTTGTTTATTTGGTTGATAATTTTGAACCATTTAGCCTAATTGAACCAAATATTGAATTGTATTGAAATTTGGTCGCATTTGCTTGCATATACCTATACTTACATTGAACAGGTCATAGCAAGGAGGCTAGAGCCGAAGAATAAAATTTGTTTGCCCGACAAATAGGTACATGTTTACTACATAATTTACTGTTTTGTTTGGGTGATGATGATTTTATGAGCCTATTGGCTAGCCGCTTGGCTTTTTCTTTTTCTTTTTGAGATTAGAAGGACCGGGGAAGCTATTTGAAATTCCCCGATGCTCCCGGTGCAGGGGAGGTTATGGCGAAATTTTTCGAAAATTTAGGGTGTTAGCCAAATTTTAGAAGAATTTGAAAATTCTCAAAAACTGAAAAGTTGGAGAATGGAAGCCAGATCGAACGTAGTGTTGAATAATCAAACCACTTTCGACTTTGTTCCTTTTCCGGGACGAAAAGTTTTTAGTGGGGGAGATTGTAATAACCCGGAAAATCTGGGCCAGTTTAAAATTTTTATTTTGGCTATTTTAGCGAATTTTGAATATTTAAAATGGATTATTTTAAATAATATCGACGAGAAATTTATTTTGAATATAATTCGAATGTGTATATTTATATAGACCGTCGTTAGAATATAAATATTTATATATAATTATAAATAGAATTGAAAATGGCGCGGTAGTTCGATAATTCGATTTCAAACTTCAATTAAATGTACCGGGTGCAAAACAATCCGGATTTTAGTGAAACCAAAAATGATAGGATCTAATAGATGATATCTTTCTAACGAATCCGACAAATCGAGATTTCATAGCGGGAATCAAAAGATATGTCCAGTTGAAAATTCTGAATAGTCGCTATGGAATTCAGGCCCTTAAAAATAGACATTTTGCAAATGACCTCAGATTTCGACGAAACCACTTCTGTTGGGTCCGTGATGTCAAATTATTGCTAGGTTTCAAATTTCATAATTTTTCGAATCAATATGTGAGCGTGGCAAAGGAAAACGCGTTTGACCAGTTTCAGTTGATTTTAATCGACTGGAAATTGGCCATTTTCCAAACGGTCTCGGAATTCGACGAAACTAGTTTTGTTAGGACCGTATCGTCAATACGAAGCTAGAAAATATTTTTATGGAATTTTTAGAGTTAGTATGTGACCCCGGTAATTTGAAATGTACGTTTAAAATTCAATATAGCGATTTAAATGTAAATTCAACGGAAACTGATCGAGACGATCGAATCAGCTTGCGATACATATCCCATTGTGTTCAGAATGGGGGTGAAACGCTATGGACGACAGGCGGTGGACCTCGTTTCGAGGCCGTATGTAAAAGTCAACTTTTTGAAATTAAAATAATAATAATAAAAAAAAAATTTCTCTCTCCCTCTCCTTTATTTCTCTTTGGCCCCGCCCTCATCCTTCGTTCATTCAGAATGAAAAAAAAAGAAGAAAAAAAAAAACAAATCGCTCCTCCTCGAGAAGCCGCCGCCTCCAGGCGTTCGCCGCCCTTGCTTCCCCTCCTCGACCTCGCGACAGCCCCCCCCCCCCCCCGCGACGCACCCATCCTCCCTCCAGCCGACGCTCGAAGACCCCCCCCCCCCCCCCCCCCCCGTTCGATTTTCTTCCACCGCTGCCGCCTGCCTTGGCCGCCTCCCCAATCGCCACCACCTCCTCCTCACCCCCTTCCGCCGCTACCTCCTACCTCCATTTCCCCTAAACCCGAAACCCCTAAACCCACTGACCAAGTAAAGCTTCGTTTTTTACAACAAAGGTGAGTTTTTGATTGAATTTACTTAAAGTAATTAATTTATTTGCTGATTAAACAGTGATTAAATCATGTAAAACATTGTATATGAGAAGGATATGATTTTTATAGAGTAGATTAGCAAGAAAAGTTCATAGTTTTGTTAGTGAAAAGTTTATAATTTTTGTTAGTAGAAAGTAAGGATTTTTAACATGGCAAAGTTCGAATTTTTAAAACTGAAAAGACGATATTTTTAAAAGTGAAAAGACGATATTTTGAGATGAGTAGTGAAATAAAAATGTGATTTTTACTTCGAGAAAAATATAATTTTTATATAAGGAGGATAATCAAAATATGATTTTTATATTATTTTTTTTAAAAAAAAAGTATTGAAAATATAATCTTTACTATATAGAAGCAGTAAAAATATGATTGTTGGTTATGTAGAGAATTAAAAATATCACCTTTGTATATGTAGCAAAATAAAAATCTGATTTTTATTTTATATACGTTGAAATGAAGTAGGTATTTTTATAAAGGCGAAATCTATATTTTTGAAATAGGATTTTTATATATTGAATAGCATAGTAAAAATTCGATTTTTAAATATATGAAATGATTATAGAAATATGATTTTTAAATTGAAAGTGAATAAATAAAAATGTGATTTTTATTTCAAAGACATCAAAATATAAAAATGTGTGATTTTATATATGTAGTGGCTACGGGCAACGAAGATGACGAAGATGCGATAACGATGAAGATTTCTATCAAAGAAGAGTCAAGATGATTGGATAGCTATTTGTGAGAACTTCTCACTCTTCAATTCTCTTTTTCTAGTTATATATATATATATACTAGGATGCAGACGGTGCTTAGTAGCACCCGACACCCGTCATCCACAGACCATGGATGGCTTGCTTGTTAAATTGTTTGGTTGAGTAGTTGGTTAGTTTATTTGGTTGGAATTGAATTGTTTGGTGAAATGGAATGGATTTGATTGATGTGTGAATGGCGTGGGCCTTCACTAGACCGGGGATAAGGCTAGGCCTCGTCCCGTTTCTAGTATCGTGCCGTTATGCCGCCGAAATTTCCCAAAATATGTTAGAAAAATAAAAATATCATTTTTATTGTGTTGAAATAAAATATTTTAGCGTTAAAAATATAAATTTTAACGTGAATGTGAATAAATAAATATTTATAAACAAATCGACCGATTTGTTTATGTACACTGATTTGACTGACATTGATTGGGTCGATAAATTTTACACATCGCCCAACTGCACAAATAAAATCTGTGTTTGAATTTGAAGTTCACTCATCCTGATTGATTAAATATGTTGATCGATTGATTGACAGGCTGTTATAAGCGTTAGATATTTATATTTGATGCTTTTACAGTGTAGTGCACTTTGGTTGATGGTTGATTGTTTATCAATGCTATTATATACATGTGTTGTATGGAATCCATATAATCAACGTTATATGGTGATTGATTGGGCCTCATTCCAATCGGGACAACAATGAATATTATAAAAGAAAATTCATGTGTTGCATATAAAAATAGTCATGTGTTGACGATGTTCATGTGTTGAAAATATTCGTGTGTTGAGTAAAATATTTTAATAATAAAAATTACATCTTTATCATATTTAAAATTAGAACTACTTCCCAGTAGAAGTCTAATAACAAAATCAAATGATAGATACCATAGTTTTATAAAATATTTTACATAACAAAAATAGTGATGTGTTGACAGTACTCATGTGTTGAGATTAGTCGTGTGTTGAAAGAAATATAAATTCATGTGTTGAATAGAATAAATATTCATTTGTTGAATAGAATAACGAAGTGACTGAAATATATAAAGCCGTGTTGATTAGAGTTGCGCTATTTTGACGTGAACGATATTATATCGATTATATTCGTTTTTATAATGAATATAGAAAAGAAGTGATATCAAAATATAACGTTTTGAAAATATTATCGTTTATATAGTAATGATATAAAATATTCAGTTTTGATTAGAAATTGAAATAGTGTTGAAATGGTTTTGAAAACGAAGTTAAAACGATTTATAAAATACGTTTTAAAAGAAAATCGACGAAATATATATAATATATATATATTATATATATAATGGCCTGAATAGAACGCGCCGCGCCGCGGCAGTTCGTGAATTTCGACCATTAACTTCGAATTGTCGTTGCGGGAGATCCAACCGTCGGATTCTCCTAAAACCGGAACCGTTGGGTTCGTATCGAAAAGAGCTTTCCAATGAATATTAGAAATTTGAAATCTAACGGTTGGATTTGGAATTATGTCCAAATCAAATTTGAAAAAGGTCGTTGTAAGTGCAGTTCGATAGCCGTTGATGGAAATCGACTGTACGAGCCTTGATAAAATTATTAAAAATATTGATAATTTGTGTAAAATCATAATATATGGATTGGAAAGAATTGAGGTGGAAACTCCACATTTGAAATGATAAAAATAGATTTTTATCGAAATGAACTAGTTTTGAACTAGAATTAAAATCAATTTATTTTTGAAATAAATAAATTGAATTTGAAAGTGATTTTAAAAATAATCAATATTCCCAATACGTGGATTGGACTGGAGTTGAATCGAAATTATCTTCGGAATATTTCGATGTTGGGTTTCGTGACTATACAAATATTGTTATGGGGATTTGAAAGATATATTTTATATCGTTATTTCCAATACGATATTTGTTGGTTTCAGAATTTGATATTGAATATAAGCCAATATATTTTCTATTCAAAGCCTTGTATTTAATATCAAATGTGATTTGGGTTTATCGTGGATCGTGTTTTAGATGACATTGGT
Organism: Allium sativum; assembly: GCA_030737875.1. Taxonomy (NCBI): domain Eukaryota; kingdom Viridiplantae; phylum Streptophyta; class Magnoliopsida; order Asparagales; family Amaryllidaceae; genus Allium; species Allium sativum. The sequence goes on from JASFAX010000028.1 coordinate 9,444,044, forward strand.
GCTTTAACCCAGTTAAAGGCAAGATATTGATTTTTGAAAGAATTAAGACTAAGTGTAGTTTTAATGAATCTTTAATTAGATTAAAATGTGAATTGATAATTTAAATTATCAAATCTGAAAAGTGATCGAGAGTGGAGTATCACCAGTTTTGCTCCAAAGCGATAGTTAAATCTTTAATTAGATTTGAACGGGAAATGGTAATTAATTTTACCGATAACACCGTGGTGTTAGGAATGGAGTATCACCAGTTTTGCTCCATGGGATATATAGGTTGGGATTGGGAAATAAAATAAATAATTACTTCGGTGTGGTTCGCTAATCCCGACTAGTTGAAATGATATCCAAAGGAAGATTAAAGAATTAATTTAGAAGAATTTATCTTGGATAAAATTAATGGGAACATTTCCCTAAGAATGTGATTTTGTGAATAAAAGAATATTCTGAATTGGAATGAGGCGTTCATTGTGTTTGTGTAACATTTGTTTATTATATACGTGGGTTATTCAGAAAGGCCGGGTTATACCCATTCTGAATAACCGATTCGACGAGATGTCGAAGATGAAGACGGTGGTTGAAGACCGGAAGTCTTCACATCGTTTGGGTGATTACTGATAATCTTGATTGGGCTGTACACCCAAGATGAGGGAAACAGTTGGTGATCGTCCAGACGTACTTGGAGATGGATGGATATGCGAGGAAAGTGCCTCCGGTTTCGTTCAGACCCAGAACGAACTTGTAAATGGATTGTGTGTCTGACATTGGATTTTATTCTGTGTTGATTGATCTTTATTAAATATACATCTGTTTGGCGGCGGAGAATTTATTCTCTTGCTTAACGCCCTTCTCTGAGACGTACGAGCTCAGAGGTTGTATATCGATGGACATCAGTCGCATGGAGTGAATTGCCAATGTGGCACGCATAAGTGGCAATTGATCAGGGCTTCTGTTGAAAAGCAAAGTCTTGTGGTTGATGATCAAAGCACGGCCTGTGTGGCATAGCTTTGTGTATAACGTGAATTCGCGAGCCTCACACCTCGGTATGAGTCAAAAACGGGATAGTGACTGCAGGGAGAGCACGACGTTTCTTTCTAGCTAGGGTGGTGTCAGTGACCTACCAGCCCTGACATTTATATACTTTTCACCTGTGTGGTTGTTGGATACGAGGCGCCTCGGATATAGGTCTGTAAGGACCGGGAAACGTGTGTTCAGAAATAACTAATCCTCAAAAGTAAGAGAGGACCGGCCCTGAAGATCCAAGGATCATAGTGGGGTCCTGAGGCATTTGCTAGAGTGTCTCGAACGCGGAGAGGAGCTTGCCCCTTGCCTCGGCTCATGACGGAAATCCAATTTCCAATACGTGATAGTGCGGTTTTATTTGTAGAACCTAGTATGGCGACATAGTGGTATGGGTCATTAATGCCGCCTATGATTGATATTTATGATGTAAAATTGATTTGACACTATACACCTATAATAGTATCAAATAATGTGTTTTAAACGTATCAAACATGCTTTGGCTGTTATAAGGTAAAAACCCTATCCTCCGGCTTGCGTTGCATTGTGTGATGGGACCTGGGTCTAATAACAGCTTCATTTTTCTTTATTTAGCATTGCGCTGTTTGTTCTATGCACTGGTATTCTTGGGAGGAAACCCGTTCCGTGTTATACGGCGTGGTCCCTTGATTTACCTAACTTTAAAACAAATATTAATAACTGTTTTAGTTCTCACACCAGTCACATGACTGACCTGGAGTTTATTGTTTTAACCTAAACTCTGGGTGCCCTTATTTTCCGCACGGGCAGCTAGTAGTTTTGGTTTTGCAGATTTATATTCACAGGATCCTGATTTACAGCTGGAACGATGCTCGGAAAGCTCTGTATCCGTGCATTACTTCTAGTTGTGCTTTTGTATTATTTTCCGCTGCGATGTATTTAAATGTAATTTAAATCTCTGATATTTGTCGAATGTAATTTATTCATTTATACTCTGTATATTCTTGTATCTGATGGAATTGTTGTAATGACAATGAAATGTTCTTCTGTAGGCGTTCTATTTTGTCTTGTACTCAATTCTATCCGTGCTTTCCTTCACGGGGAAGTTCGGGTCGTCTCACAAGACATACGAACCAAACCGAGACGGGAACACCGAACCGAGGCAAGAAGGGGAGAACGGACCGAACTGAACGTGGGTCTTGAGCATTATATACCCGAACCGAACCAGAAGTCCGAACCGAATTGGACGTATGCCTCTGCTTATACGTGACGACTCTTTTGAAGACCAACTCCAATTTGACCAAAACCTGAGATGCAAAGGAAATCCAAATGGGAGGTTACTACTTAGGATATAATGTGGATCAACCAGTTAACTTCATGAGTTGGGCTTTGCTGCGGGACGTGTGCAAAGGGGTTATCGATGTCTATAGCTTTGATTCACCACAGAGAGACGGATATTGGCTATGGATCAGTGTAGTGGAGCTATCATGACTCCATGGGGCAAAGTCATCGTAGTTGGGCTATGAGCCAGTACAGTGGAGCCATCGTGAATCCATGGGGGTGAGTGGACATAGCAAAGTACTAGTGGTTACGGGCCAGTGCAGTGGAGCCATCATGACTCCATGGGGCAGAGTGATCGTAACAAAGAATTAGGTGATCAAAGTGGTGGATATATTATACTTTACGCAATGAGTGAGAGATGTGCGGATGATTGCTATGTTTGATGTTTTTTATCACCATGACATGCACACCCCCACTCCCCATTATTTTCACAACATGTGTTAGTGTCACCTTAGATGGTGATACATAATTGGGTCACCAAATATATTGTCACCCTACAGTTTGTGCCCACCGTATTCCCGAGAGATACATAAATAGAAGAAGAACAAATAGAATTTCATTAGATGGTGATAATACATCCTAATTAGGAGCGACCACTTAGCCATGCGACCTACCCGATTTTATATCATTTCCCGATTGAAGAGGCTTGAGGTCATAATTACCTTTTTAGAACAAATAGTCATCATTTACTTTGAATGTCACATCGTCATACCTTCAAATTACAAATTGATTTCCCAAAAAATATCACGGCTATAAAGCTAAGAGAAACGAATTCCTCCGCCACCAAACATGAATACGTTTGAAGAGGTCAACTTACGCGATTTATTAGGTATACTCTATCAGACTTTAATCCATACAAGTTGTCCTGGGGCTGAACAAACTGAAGACACTATTCTGTAAATCCATCTTAGGCAATTTCTACCTAAGATTGCTAGAGCAGCCCTTGCATAAACACTGTCATCAATTATCTTCAGCATATTTGATTCACAACGCTTATGCCTATATGGAGTGGTTTTCATATACTAAAAACCTTATCTCGATCTCTCCATGTTAACAACGAAAAAATGGCCAAAAACATTGATAGCCTGTTATTTAACTCTCAAAGGAAAACATCCATACAACCAATGATCCTATTTCAAAATGGAAATTCTACCGATCAACCATCAATCAACACTGGGCTCTTTTAAATTAATTTATCATTAATTTTTTCGGTTTCTAATTTCTCATTTTCCGTAATTTTCCCAGATATTTCTTAAAACCCACCATCTATTATAAACTATTTGTTTTCTATATTCTAGTAAATATTTCTTATTAACATCGAAAAACATTTCCATTTCTCATTCACGCATAGCTATTCTTCCACATTCATCAGTCCCTAACCATAAACTTGTAAGAGAACAACTCCTTAAGCATCAACTCCGAAAGCCGAAACCAACATCAGATCGACACTCATGAAGCCATCCAACTTGACTTATCTTCACTCAGTTTCTAATCTCCTTAACTGCATTTCTTAATTTCTTATCAAATCTTTTCTTAAGCAACTTTCAGATTCAGTTAACGAATCCAATTTTTTAACGAAAATCATTAATTATAACGATAGCGTTATAATCCCTGCTTCGAAATATTTAATTTTAAATAACTAAATAAACAATTACTTAAATAAATAAATAAATAAATCTGGATTAAAACAGAAAGTAAATAGTACCTTCTTGAATTTGATATAGTCGAACTTCAACCTATAAATCTCTTTCGAATAATCTCCATGCGATTAACGTTCCGAATGTCGGAACAATTTACTGTTTCAGGTCTAAATTCACTTTTGAATTTATCACTTCCGAATAATTACCAATTTACCAGTATAACCACTGTAATCTCCAAAACATTTTCTTTTAAATCATTATTCACTTTAAACCGTGATTATTATTCCTTACAGAAATATGGACTCGTTTTATCAAATAAACCTTGAGTTTATTTGTAAATATCTTTACAAGATAAAATTCTGTTTATCAAGTTATTTTATAAATTTATACATTATATTCCATTTCATAAACACCATTTAAATGACAACTTCTTATTATATATACATATATATAGAGAGAGAGAGAGGGAGAGAAAGAGAGAGAAAAAGAGAGAGGTGAGCGAACGGGGGCACCCCTATTGCACCCCCAACCCGTCCGTGAGCCAATGCGATCCGAATCCAATGAGAATTTGTAGATGTTCAATCCACACATATATTAGCATCTATCCAAAATTTGAGCTCGTCCTGACATTCATATAATAACATATTTGATGTTAAAATTTAACGGCTTGAATAAATGTTCGAATGGTGAATAATTGTGCTTTGATTTTGAAAATGTTACGAATGTCGAAACAAGGTGAAATTTTGGATACATCATTATATATGTGTAGATTAAACATCTACAAATTCTCGTTAGATTGGATAGCCATAGCTCATGAACCGATATAGGGTGCAACATGGGTGCCAACAATCGCTCCATATACATAAATATATATATATATATATATATATATATTTGTGGGAAAGTCTATTTTAACATAAATTTAGACACAAGCAGTCTCAACCACAAGATCTTCCCCTGAATTCCACCTCACATAAAAAGACAAACAAATCCTACGGTCCAGATTTTGTGTCTCTAATTCTGTGTTTAATTTTGTGTCCCTATAGCCGCTCCCTATATATATATATATATATATATATATATATATATATATAAAGTTTGTAACTTATTCTCGGTTGCATCTTCGATTATAAATTATTGGTTTTAAACCAAATATTAACCGTCTTGTCAAATTCTGAATTATATAATATATAATTTCTGAAAAATAAGTGAATTGTTATAACATTCGACATAGTTGAATTCTAATTATAAATCCTTATGGAATTATTTCAATTCTATTTACATTTCAAACATCAAAATAATTTCACCGTTTTCTTTTAAAAACGATTCCAAATTTCCCTTTTTATATCCATTCTTGAAAGTGCATTTCCAAATTATCCAATGATAATTATTTCATTTCATTTATAAATATCGTTTATAAATTACACTAGTTTGGAGTGAACGTATATATGTGGAATATGTATGGAATGAAGAGAAAGAATATAATAATTCGAGTGCCCGACAAAAAGGCACACATTTAAATTCCATATGAGATTTTTATGAGCTTATTTGGGCAAGCCGCTTGGTTTTTTGATTTTCTTTTTGAATGGAAAGAACCTAAAGAGGCGAGTTGGGGTTTGAGCTATTGAGCCGTATAAAGAAGGTGCTAGCGAGATTTTCCGAAAATTTAAGGAGTTAGAATATTTTTAAGAAATCTGATAATTAGATATTAATATATCGATATGTAAAGAATTTGATAAGGAAACGAACTTAAATTAGATTATTATAAACAAAAAGGAAATATATAAATTTAAATTTGGTAAAAAAAGAAAGAGAAACATATATACCTTTAAAATGGATAATTGATTTTATATGATGTTAATTATTCGAGATAAGCAGTCTTGTCCGTTTTGAAGTTAAGAATGTTATTCAGTCACGGTCTGAGAGGTAGTTATACTCCAACTTGACTAACTTCATTATTAACTGATAAATAGAAGGATTTAGTCACGAAGATCAATGTTTAAATAAGATTTAGCTGAATGAAGTATTTTGAGTTGTTGTAACGATATTTTACACGACAGTCGTTTTGACCAAGGTAAGTGGAATTTTGGAAATATAATATTAAATATTTCCTAAGTATACAAATGAATGGTCGTGAAAGGGAAAAATAATTGGAAATGAATTCCAATCATAAAGAGAAAATCTTTTCTAAGTATAGAAAATAAAAGAAGGTGATATATGTAAATGTTTTCCAAATAACGTAAGGCGCCAAGATGATTGTTGAAAATAAGGGGTTAACAAATATTGATAAGGAAATGGGGAAGTGATTTAATTAGTGAAATATTAATTAAGGGGCCCAGTGATTGTTTGATGCTTTGGATGAATGTTTGCTAACCAGAGCTCTGATACCAACTGTAACGACTTCGGATTTCGCCCGGACCTAATCGACCAAGACCGTTCAAAAACCCGAATATGCTAACTTTGGGCATACAACACATTAGAACAAATAACAGAAGACTTTTATAAACATTACATTAATTTTACATCAGAGTACAGAGTATCAAAGTACATCGATTAAATAATACAGTGGAAGTTAATTTACGATAAATGTAATACACTGCAGCCGCAGCGAATGACGAACACAGCGGAAGACTACCAGTGCTCTAGACATAGCTTTAAGCTTCGATCCAGAATCATACTCAAAAGATAAATATCTGCAAAACAAGCTACTCGATTTCCCGTGTGGAAAATACGAGCACCCGAGTTTGCAAGTGAAACAAACTACAGGTCAGCCATAGGACTGGTATGAGAAATCTTTACTTAACTTATCTAATAGTAAGGTTAATCACAGGACCACGCCGTTAACGCGGAACAGGTTTACTCCATTGGATTGCCAACGCAAGAAATAAAGTAAATCGTTAAACAACGCAATGCTTTTTAGAAAAATGAAACCATTATAAGACTCAAGTCCCATCACACAATGCAACGTAAACCAGAGGATAGAGTTCTACCTTATAATGGTCAAAAATGCTTGATACGATAAAATGGATTTGATATTACTATTAGTGTATATAAGGTTTCAAAAACATTTCAATCGTAATATATCAATCATAGACGACATAGCTACCATATACTATGTCGCCGCACTAGTTATACAATCAAAACTGTATGGTGTCGTATTGGAAGTTGGATTTCCATCATGAACCAAGGCAGAAGATAGTCTTTACCGAATTCGAGACAATCTAGCCCATATCTTAGGCTCAGCCGCAACTGCACCTTGGATCTTCAGGGCCAGTCCATAAATAATGTTAGTGGATTAATAATGCCTAACAATACGTTTCCCCGCCCTATGGGGCGTAAATAGAACCACTAGGGACTCAAATAACCGAGGCACCTCATTCCATCATCCATATAAGTAAAAATGTCTAGGCATGTAGAACCCTGCCACCACTTCTAGCTAGAAAGAAGCGTATGCCCTCCCTGCAGTACTTACTCCCGTTTCTGTTTCATACCGGGGTGTAAGGCTCGCGAAGTATCGCTATACACAAAGCTATGCTAAATTAAAGCTGTGCTTTGATCATCAACCACAAGGCTCTGCTTTTCAAAAATAAGCCTTGATCATTTGCATCTTAGCATGCCATATTGTCAATCCATACCATACCATTGATTTCTGCCAATATATAACCTCTAAGCTCGTACGTCTCTGAGAAGGGTATTTTTATTCTCTACCACCAACAGATATATAATTAGCAGAGATTAACGAATGCAACATAAAGGAATACAACGTCAGACATACCATCAATTTACAAGTTCGTTCTGGGTCTGAATGAAACCGGAGACACCTTATTCCTCGTCCCATATATCCAATACAGGAGAGAGGTGCTCGCATATCCATCGATCTCCAAGTACATCTGGACGATTGTAACGCCCCTAAGTCCTACATCGTGGAAGCCTGTGTGAAGTGGTACTTATATAGTAGAGCCCATCTCTTACTAATGCCGAGGCTTTTTGAGGAACAAAACCCCATATCTATACGGTGGCTAAGTTGGGGACAATATCTTACATGAACGGAGGTGCGGGCTGTTATAGTAGTATTAGAGCCAATACCCAGCCGGAATTGTGGCTCCTGTGTGGACCACAGCGCCTGGGTGAGGTGTTTGTGAGCAAACGGGGACGTTGGGCTCTATAGGAGGGGAGAATGTAACACCCCTAAGTCCCACATCGTGGAAGCCTGTGTGAAGTGGGTACTTATATAGTAGAGCCCATCTCTTACTAATGCCGAGGCCTTTTGAGGAACAAAACCCCATACCTATACGGTGGCTAAGTTGGGGACAATATCTTGCATGACCGGAGGTGCGGGCTGTTACAACGATCACCACTTATTACCTTGTCTTGGGATGCCTCCCAATCAAAGACATCAGTAATGTCCAAACGATGTGAAGACTTCTGGTCTTCAACCGCCGTCTTCATCTTCGACTTTTAATCGTCGTAGTAATTATTTGGAATGGATTAAACCCGGTCTTTCTGAATAACTCGCATATTTTATAGTCAATAATAGAGTGCTATAGTGCACATCATACGCCTCATTCCAATTCAAAATATTCTTTTAATACAATATTCATATTTATAAGGGAAAGGTTCCCAATAAATTTATCAAAGATAAAATCTTTTAAATTTATTCTTTGGTCTTCTTTTTTTAAGATTCATTAAAACACCTATTTGGTTTTTATATCAAAAATCATTACTAAAGGATTATTCAATTTTAAGAAATTAATCTTGTCTTTAACTGGGTTAAAGAACTAATGTCTTTTAAAAACATAGTTCACGATAAACCCAAAATCATCATCCATTAAATATGGAATTTTCACATAAATCAATCAATATATAATCGATATAAATTTCCGTATCAGACTAATAATATAAATGGAATAACGACAAAGCCTTTCAAATTCCATATATAGTAATGGTCTTCTTTTACAGAAGCTCATCTCGATTATCATCAAATCGAATTCTATTCAATTCCGATTTAATATATTAAATTGGAAAACTTTACTTTGTAATTTTTCTATTAAATCTTAATAAAAAAAATTATAAATTCCAAATTATATTTTCGCTGTTAATTGAGTTATAGAACAAATGTCGTTAAAATCACAGCTCACAATAAATCCAATTTACATTTCATTTTATTCCATTAACTAAAATGATTGGAAACTCTAATAATCTTAAATAAAAGACATATTCTCCTCATATGGGGTTTAAGAACGGTGTTATTGAAGACACCATTCACGACAAACCCAAAAATCCAATTTATTTGATTCCAAATAAATATTAATTAATTAGAAAACTCCATTAAATCTTGATTAAAGATTTATTCTATTTCTTTATTAAAGTAATGTTTTCAAAATATTAGATTTTGGAAATTACTACTTTTTATTCTATTCATTATAAAATGAATAAAAACGATCGATAAACCCGTTCGGGTTAAAATGGCATTTCAACATATAATGGGCTAATTTAGCCCAATTCATTACCAGGTCCATTTATGGTTTATAATGGGCTAGACTTCCCACATTAGGCCTACAACTTATAAATGTTGGACATGCCGGTCGGCTCCGGGCAGACTTATCCCACAAGTTGGGCTTAACCTCGTGTCATAGCCCGCTTCGTATTTGCGCATTTAGACCTCTTACATTAGGTTCAACATTAGTGGCTGCTGGATATGCCGGTCGGGTCCGGGCAGACTTCCACCACAAATGCAACCAACTTCATGTCAAAAGTGCAATTATAATTTTTAATTGTAGTTATTTCACTAAAAAATATTCATTATTTTTAAACTATTCTTTATATAAAAATGTTCTTTATTTTCAAATATTATTCTATTAAAAGTATTCTGAATTGGAGTGTGACTCCATCAACTACCATATAAATTCGGTCATATGGATTTCATACATTGCATATGTATATAATAGTAATGATAAATAATCAATAAACCATCCATTCACATCCAGAGTGGAATTAATAATTGTGTGGGCATTAAAATAATAAATAAATAATGCTCATCACAGATTGTCAATCTATCGATTGACAGATAACTAAACAATTGGGACTAGTGTATGACAAACATCATCCCAATACCCATGTGGGGTTTTCAACCAACAACAGTCCTTATAAATAAATCATTGGATAATGAATTTAACCGATTACAATTCAATTTGAATTATTTTCTATTTAACGAATTTTCATTTGTTTAAATTATAAATAAATATTTATAATTTGATTTCACTACCATAGTAACATCATAATGATAATGTTTTAATCTAGCACAAATCCTATTTTAACTTATGATAAATTTTCTAATAAAATGACATTTCTAATTAAATGACCTATTTATTTACAAAATATGTGTTAATCTAAATGACAAATTTATTTGACAAGTATGTTCTAATCTAAATGACATATTTATTTGACAAATATATGTTCTAATCTACATGACATATAAAAATTTAAATTTTAATATGTATACAAAACTAATGTATACATGACATATAAAAATGTAAATTTTATCTTTGATAATCATAAATGACATTTCTAAATGAACATAATTGAACTTCATGTTTTGACATTTCCAAATGATCATAAGTGATACTTCTAAATGAACATAAATGATACTTCATTTCTGACATTTGGAATAATGATACTTATATTTTTGACAATTTTAATACAATAAAAATGACATTGTTATTTTACAAAACATGATCCTAAATAAACGACATGTTTATTTTACAAAACATAATCCTAATATAATGACATTTATTTCAACATAACGTATACTAATAAAATGACATGTTTTATTTAACACAACAAATACTAACAAAATGACATGTTTTGTTTTAACATAACATATACTAATAAAATGACATTTTTATTCTAATGTAACATTTGCTAACAAAATAATGTTTTTATACTAATGTAACATTCTATAACAAAAATGATATTTTTGTCAAACATAACATTTTATAACAAAAATGCTATTTATTTCTAATGCAACATTTTAAAACAAAAATGTTGTTTCTATTCTTTTGTACATTTTCGAACAAAATGTTATTTTTATTCAAATGTACATTTTCTAACAAAATGACATTTATAACATGACATTCCTAAATGAATGATATTTTCATATTAACACAACGTTTTTAAATAAATGACATTTATAACATGACCTATCATTATTCTAATAAATGACAAATTAATATTGTCAATCCTAATTCAATAAAAGATGACAAATTTATATCGTCAATTCTAATTCAACAAAAGATGACAAATTTATATCGTCAATTCTAATTTAACAAAGGATAACAAATTTATATTGTCAATTCTAATTAAATAAAGATGACAAATTTATATTCTAACATAAATGACAAATTTAACTTCTAACATAAATGACCAATTTTATTTCTAACATAAATGCCCAATTTAATTTCTAACATAAATGACAAATTTTTGTTACATAAATAATTTTTTATATTTTATTCATAAAATAAAAATGTAACATTCTATAACTAAATGGCAATTTTAATCTAATGCAACATTTATGTTATTTCTTTTCTAATGTAACATTTTATAACAAGAAGTGTTATTTCTATCCTAAGGTAACATTTTATAACAAAAAATGTTATTTCTTTCTAATGTAACATTTTATAACAAGAAATGTTATTTCTATTCTAATATAACAGGAAATGTTATTTCTATCCTAATATAACATTTTATACAAAATGTTATTTCTTATCTAATATCACATTTCTAATGTAATAACATTTTTAAATCTAAATAGACATTTTTAATGGAAATGGCATGTTTAATCTAAATAAACATTTCTAATGAAAATGGCATGTTTAATCTAAATAAACATTTCTAATGAAAATGGCATGTTTTCATTTACAAAATATGAATGTTAATAAATGGCATATTCTCATTTACAAAATATGAATGTTAATAAATGGCATATTTTCATATCAACATGTTTTCATCCCAAAAGATGATCATTTCTTAATACCCCAAATGAAATGTGAAATTTCAGGTTAACATATTCTCATTTCAATTAATGACATTAATTAACATGATATGATTCTTACAAAATAATATATTTAGTTAACAAGATATTATCTAACAAAATGATATTTTAACTGAACATAACATTTTCTAATCAAAAATGATATTTTAATCTAACATAACATTTTCTAATCAAAAATGATATTTTAATCTAACATAATGTTTTTTAATCAAAAATGACATTTTTATATTAATATAACATGAATGACATATTCATAGCATAACATTTATAACAAAATTGTTGTTTTTCTCTAATGCATAACATTTATAACAAAAATGTTGCTTTAATACTAATGCATCACATTTGTAACAAAAATTTTGTTTTAATTTTGACAATAATCTAATTTAACAAATTGACATTTTTATTTTGTCAAATTAATACAAGAAAATTTATACTTTTATGTTGTCAATTCTAATGCAACAAAAATATTCCATCATATCAACAGAACAACAAACAGCGTCAAACAATCAAATCACGTACATGTAAGAATCTCTAATCACGATAATAATTAATTGATTATAATCATATAGAAAGAAATCTCACATTGGTTTTGTCTGAAATTCAACTTCACCATTTAAGCTCTAGTCAGTTCCATCACGTAGATATGGTCAACACGAGTCCAACACAATTGATTTCGTGAAATTCTAATATCGTACGAAGATGATACATCAGTTTCAAGATTAATTTCATTAATCACTAATTAAATAATTAATTAATTTAAATATATTTTCCTTAACTTAATTACTTCCTCTTATGTTTACACGATCGTTCTCTGTTAACCAAATACAAACCCATCTTCACCTTGTCCCCTTCATCCTCGCGCGCCAGGACATCGTCCTGGAGCTGATCAGAGAACGTCACTTCGAAGCCAAGACCCGCCTCCACTATCGCCGTGAGCGGACCCCCACTCGAAGCTCCCTTCTGACCGTGAAATCACCTCGAAGTTGCTGACTTTGACACCCGATTTTGCACAAATTTCTATTCAGAAAAAGATCATAGCCGTTGAATTCATCAAGCTTGAGGAAACAAAGGATTTTCCCTTTTGAAGATTAGTGAATTGTTGCGTGGATAAGAAGAGAAAAGAGGAGGAAGATCACTTTTTTCAGCCATAGATAGAAGAAGACATAGCGGCTGGCTCTAGAAGATAGATTAGGGTTTTGTTTGTTTGTGAATTTATAATAAAACAATATTTAATTTCTACTTTTGCAAATAAACCCATTAATGTGTCTTTTCACATATAGTAGTTTACAAAGTAATTTAATCAGCTGACTAGGCATGATGGGACCACACTTTTATACATTCAAATTTCAAAAGTAAAGAGAAAGGTAATAAAAGGAAAAACGAATGTTTGATTCATTTTCTCTGATTGTTAAGTTATGCAACTTTTTATATTTCAAAACACATAATTAAATATCATATTTCATCAAAAGTGTGATTTCTTATGTTCCTACATTTTTATCATATAATTAAATATCATTTTTAGTGTAAGAAATGAAATTAGAAAATGATCATATTTTGATGACAAAATTATGTTAACATTAAAAATCATGTAGTATGAATGAAATGAATATAAAAGATTTCATTTTTTTTATAATGTAATATAAGAAAAGAATAGATTACATTTTTTATATAATGTAATAAAGGAATAGAAAAGTTTTACAATTTATGTAATGTAAAAAGGTTTACATTTTTATGTTATAAAATAGTTTACATTCTTTTATGTAATATAAAAGGGTTACATTTTTATACAATGAAAAAAATTACATTTTTTTTAAATATGAAAAAGACTATATTTATATGCAATATAAAAAGGATTATATTAAAAGTACATTTTTTTATCTTTCATTTATTACATTAAAAATATAATCTTTTTTTAAAAAAAAATTGTAACGCATTTTCTATTTAAAATTTCTTAAAATAAAATTTTAAATTGGTTCTGAATTTCCGGGTTGTTACAATATTAGTTATTTTAAAATATTCATTACTCGTCATTTTAAAATATTCTTTAATTTAAAATATTCGTTCTTTCCGAACTGGAATCAGACATAGTCAATTACCATATAATTTTATTTATATGGATTTCATACACACATGTACACAACAATAATGATACGCAATCAACAATCATCCATAGTGCAATTTACAACTGTATAAGCGTTAAAAATAAATAATTAACGCTTACAACAGTCTGTCAACCCATCGATTGACATACAACTAAATATTGGGATTAGTGTATGTCAAATATCATCCCAATACCTGTGTGGGGTTTCAACCAACAAATATTGAAAATCATTTGTGCATTTGGGCGATATGTAAAATATATCATCCCAATCAATATCCGTCAAATGTGTGTACATAAACAAATCATCCAATTTGTAATTGAATATTTATTTTCAACACATGACCATTTTATATGGTTCATATATCCAGTAAAAAATATTTTTTTATTGTTCAAAATATTTTATTCCATACATGAATATTTTAAACATTTTATTCATTCAATAAAAATGATATTTTTATAGTTCAAATAATTTATTCCATACATGAATATTTTATATATTATATTCATTCAATAAAAATGATATTTTTGTAGTTCAAATATTTTATTCCATACAATACAATCAATAATCACAATACAGTCCATTTCCACAACACAATACAATCAAATAAGCCGTCCATGGTCTGTGGACGAAGGTATCAGGAGCTACTAATCCCCGTCTACAACCTAGTATATATTTAACTATGAAATGATTAGTGAGAAGCAGTTCTTGTAACATACCGTCTTTCTTGCCTGTTTCCGCCGATAATTAAACCAACTTAAACCGTTCATAAAGGTTGATTGTTATGGGTACTAACATATATTGAACAAAACAACAGAACTTTTTATATCATGATACAATATTTCATCAGAGTTACATAGAATATCAGAGTTACATACATATAGCAGCGGAAACATAAATATACTCTCAACGGAAGAAGCGATGTGATATAGTGGAAACTCTAACTTTAGCTCGAAGCTCCAATTCAGAAAGCGCTCCAACTCTTGCTTCAAGGGTCTATAACTGTAAAACTAAACCTCTAGCTGCCCATGTGGAAATTAGTGGGCACCCAAAGTTTATGAAAGAACAATAAACTCCATGTCAGTCATGGGACTGGTGTGAGAACATAAAACACTTATTTTTACGATTTAATTTAAAGTTGGGAGATTCACCGGACTACGCCGCTAATGCGGAACGGGTTTACCCCATGTGAATGCCCGTGCATATTAATTCGTAATGACTTTTGGAAAATGAAGCTATCATAAGCTCGTCCCACATCACACAATGCAAGCGCACACCAGATGGGCGAGTTTTGTCTTATGATAACCAAACATGCTTTCATACGTGAAAATCTTCTTCTAATACTATTGTTAGTGCATAGTGTTGAAAACCATTTCGCAAATAAATATATTAATCTTAGCAAGCATAGTGACTATGCCTACATACATAGTTTACAAACAAAACGAAAGGCTTGTATTAGTTGTTGAGTTCCAATATGATGGTTCCTAACACGAAAGATTAATCCCGAACTAGATGCAACCTCACGGTTCATGGTTTTCATCCAGACTCGGACACCAAACACCAGGTAAATACCTGTTAACATCCAGACACGGACACTGAACATACCTTTTTTCCGCAAGTTTCAAATTAGATCAACCGCCGAATCTTTCAAGTTTCAATAAAATGTATACAACCTAACCGCCAGTTTACCATCAATCCAGGGTGTGTGGTTCGTCGAAGTCACGATATACACAATGCTATTGTCACTAGTTCATTTCATAACTTGAGTATGTCACATTGTAAATTTACAACATGTCATTGATTTCTATCAATACATAACCACTAAGCACGTAAAACTTAGAGACGGAAATAATTAATTGCCACAATCCGATATATATATATATCAATAGAAATCAGTGCTACACAGTCAATTACAATGTCAGACACACAATCCATATAAGTCCATTCTAGGTCTGAATGGAACAACTCCGAAAATCCTTAAATATATTCAGACCTCATGCCACTTATAACCTCGTTTCAGGTGGACGGCCTGATTCAAGACATCAACAATCAATCCAAATAATCCAAAGATTCCCGGTCTTCATTTGTCCTTTCCATGTCTTCAAATAGCGTCGTGTTATTACTTGGAATGGTTTTCGGACTTAAATCCAATCCCGGTCCTTCCAAGTAATGAGCGTATTTTAAAAACAAAAGCTATGGACTATACCGGTTTCAATCCAAATCTCCTTCCAAACATTAGTCATTTTAGAACAAGGTTAGATTTATTTCAAATTCCTAAAATCTTATTATTTCCATTCGTCTGTTCAAATTTGGATTGAATGCTTTATACACATTATATATATATATATATATATATATAGTTCCCAAATTTAATCATTTTCATGGAATGGTAAAACGTTTCAAAAGTACTATTGATTAGCTATTTATCGAATAGGTTTAACATCATTTAAGGGTTCAAATCTTTTGCTCAAATTATTTTAAATAATGAATGACGCTGGTATGATTCCAAAATTTGTTCTAAATCAAGGGGTTTTAATTAATTTCCAAATTAGATTTTGAAAATAACCATCATGTCCGTCAGATCAGTTAGGGATAGCCAGGGAGAGCAGGAAACTTGTATTTTCCAAACCCAAGCCTTAGACACTCTCCTCTCTGTCACCCTAGAACGTTCTGGTGTATGTGTTCTTAGAAGAAATGCCATTAATATATACATAAATTTTTATGCATTAGGTAATGATTCAAAATTTGTCCTTTCCTATTTAAAGTTCCAATTAAAATCGTAGTCCAACTTTCATTGGAAACTTAACATAATATTTCCAAATTTGTTTAATTATTAAAGCTTACAAATGGTCTTTAAAAAAAAGAAACCAAGTGTATTTAGGAAATTTATGTTTAGTTACATACTCTAATCAAATTTTCCACAATTAAAATTTTAATGCTAAACATTTTTGTTAGAATTAAAACTTATGGACAATAAGGAACCAAACGTTTATGTAAACTAATGGAACTCAAAATCACAACATAAATTTGGAACTTATTTAAAAAAAGCATGCATGTAAGCAATAATGAACATAAACAACATGATTAAATATATTTTATCACAATTACTTAATCAAATAAATTCACTTCATTGTTTTGCCAATTCTTGAGACGACCCCTAACCCCGTTCTGACGGCGGCAAGGGTAATCTTTGGAATATAACACATAAACAGATAACAGCAGGACAGAATTAAATAAATACACCAGATAATTCACAATAGAATATACTGGATAAACTTAATCATCAGAGTTACACAGTATACAGGATCATACTTAGTACAAATATAGTTTAGCTATACATAAATGTCTACAGCGGAAAACAAACATAATGTACAATAGGAGCTGAACAGCAAAAAAAGAGATAAATGATAGAATCCATCTTCAACTCCAGCTATCCAGAAAGAGCCAGCTAAACCTGAATATAAAGCTGCCCGTGTAGAAAAAGGGGCACCCGAGTTTGAAAGTGAAACAAACTACAAGTCAGTCATGGGACTGGTATCAGAAATCTACTTAACACATTTAAAATATGGCTAATCACAGGACCACGCCACTTTCGTGGAACGGGTTTACTCCATCGGATCGCCAGTGCTTTAAAACAAATAATTCTTTTAAACATCGCAATGCTTTTCACAAGAAATGAAGCCATTATAAGACTCAGTTCCCATCACACAATGCAACGCAAACCGGAGGATAGAGTTTTTACCTTATAACGGCCAAAATATGCTTGATACGAATAAAACAAAAGCATTTGATATTATTACTAGTGTTTATACGTTTCAAAAACAATTTCAAATCATAAGTATCAATCATAGACGACATTAATGCCCCATACCACTATGTCGCCATATATATAGGTATACAATCAAAACCGCACAGTCACGTATTTGGAAATTGGATTTCCGTCATGAACCAAGGCAAAAGATAGTCCTTACCGAATTCGAGACAATCTAGCCTATGTCTCAGGACCCAGATTCAGGTGGGCCCATGGAGCGACAGGGCCGGTCCACCGATGTGGATTAAAATTCATGAACACTACGTTTCTCCGCCCTATGGGGCGTAAATGAGCCAACGAATGACTCCATCGGTCCCGGATCGACCGATATATCCGAGGCGCCTCGCTATCCATCATCCACATAAGTAAAATGTCAGGCCGTGTAAAAACACCGACACAACTCCTAGCTAGAAAGAAACGCATGCCCTCCCTGAGGTCCTTCTCCCGTTTCTGGTTCATACCGGGATGTGAGGCTCGCGAATTCATGTTATACATAAAGCTACGCCACACAGGCGGTGCTTTGATCATCAATCACAAGACTTTACTTTTCAACAGAAGCCCTGATCACTGCATCTTAGCATGTCATACAGGCAATTCATACCATGCAACTGATGGCTATAAATCACATAGAATAAATTCCAATGTCTGGCACACAATCCATTTACAAGTCCGTTCTGGGTCGGAACGAAACCGGAGGCACTATATACCTCGCAAACCCATCGATCTCCACGTACGTCTGGACGATCACCACGCATTATCCATATTTCGAGATGCCTCCCAATCAGGACATCAGTTACCATCCAAACGAGGTGAAGATTTCCGGTCTTCAACCACCGTCTTCATCTTCGATTTCTTATCGTCGATTCAGTTATTCAGAATGGGATAAACCCGGTCTTTCTGAGCAACTTGCGTATATAATAAACACGTGCTACATAAACACTACATACGCATCATTTCAATTCATTAGTCACTAACCGTCAATCAGTAAGAGAACGATTTCCCAAATATTAACCCCGAAGGCCGAAACCAACATTAGATCAAAATACAGGAAACCATTCGACTTAGCTAACCTTCAGTTAATTTCTAAATTTCACATCCATATCGTTTATAATAGTTTATAACGATTTATCTCTATTTTTATTTATTTTAAAATAGCCAATTTATTCAAACGACGCTTCGTGCCATAACGCGGCCGTGGCGCTGTTTTTCTTCAGATTTGATTTACACATATCTGAAAATCTAACCGTTGGATCTTCACAAAATTTACATCATTAAAAAGATCTTTTCAAAACGAATCCAACCGTTCCAGTTTCGGGAAAATCCGACGGTCGGATCTCCCGGTACAATCGTTTGAAGTTTCGATTTCAAAATACGAACTACAGCGTCGTTATTCGATTTAATATAATTATATTTATATATATATATATATATATATATATATATATAAATATAATCGATTCTTGCGCTGTTTTTCCCCATATTTGAATTAAACATTCCAGACAATCCAACCGTTGGATTTTTACAAAGTTGGTGCCGTTGGAAAGATATTTCCAAAGCGAACCCAACGGTTGCGGTTTCGGGAAAATCCGATGGTCGGATCTTCCGCACTAATCGTTTGAAATCACGGTTTCAAAATACGAACTGCAACTTCGTTATTCGATATATTTCAATTCTATATATATATATATATATATATATATATATCATTCTTCGATTTCAAAACTATATGAATTTCATACATTTGATAAAAATGACATTTTTATCTAACTGTCTTCTATTTCAACACTTCACTATTTTTAACAATTCATGTATATAATAAAAATGTGATTTTTAATGTAAAACAATTTATTTTAAAACACGACTATTTTTTATAGTTCATATAGATGATAAAAATATGATTTTTATTATAAATTTATTTCAAAATATGAATACCATTCAACATATGAATTTCTATTCAACGAATGAATTTCGATTCAACACATGAAGGTTTTCTATAGTTTATATATATAGATAAAAAGGTGATTTATATATTTAAAATACGAATACCATTCAACACATGAATTTCAATTCAACGAATGAATTTCGATTCAACACATGAAGGTTTTCTATAGTTTATATATAAAGATAAAAAGGTGTTTTTTATATTTAAAACACGAATACCATTCAACACATGAATTTCAATTCAACGAATGAATTTCGATTCAACACATGAAGGTTTTCTATACAACAGACGAATATAATTTGAACACAGGAAAATAATTCTATCACATGAATATTATTCAAAATTTCGGCAGCATAACGGCAGGGTAGTTAAAACCGGGACCGTCCCAAGTACGGCTCCTCGCTCTACCTTAAAGCCTCGCAGCTTTTGATAATGGGGAACCATGCATCTAGTTCGAACGCAGGCGGCATGTATATTTTTTTCATTTCCACAAACTAATCCTATGTGGTTTCAATCAAGTATTTCTCAACCACAAACGGGTATTTTTCAACCACATTCAATCAATTTCAACCACAAACAATTCTAATCAACCATTCATAATCAACCAATTTTCACACCAATCACAACCAATAAATATCGTCCATGGTTTGTGGACGAGGGGCGTACACACACATATATATATATATATATAGCATTTCACTTCTATTTCAACACATATATAATTTTTACAACGTAAAATATAACTTATACATCGAACGTACAACTTATACAATGCTTATACATGAGGTGTACAACGCTTATATAACCCATACATCGACTATATAATTTGTACATCGTTGTTTTCCATATCGTTTATAATTTAGAAATCTCACATTGGGTTCCACTCCACCAAAAATAGCAGAAGGCTCAGAAAAATATGCGGTCTCTTCTAAAAGGTAGAAGACGTCCACACGAGTCCACTGTCTCTTGTTTCACTGGATTTCGACCACACATGAAAAAGATATGATTTTTCAAAGTTTGCAACGGTTTAAAGGTGTTAAAACAGTTGAAAAATAAACAAAGCCGTATACCTTTCAAAATCCTTCAAAACTAGGTTTGGATTTTCATGCAAATCCGTGTAGCGGTTTGACGATCGGAGTGTGCAGCGTCGTAGGGGGGCGTGCGGCGCACGTGCGCCTGAAGGGGGGTCCACTTCGGCGGCCCCAGGCGTCGACGGCGGCGGTGGGAAGTCGAGAACTTTCTGGCATCCGTTCTCCCAAAATACACAATGAAAAAAAATCCAAACTATATATGGATTTGAAGGTGGTGAGGAGCACTACAAAATTCTCCAAGGGGCATGGGTTTTTATTGAGCAGATTAGAAGAAATCGAGGAGAGAGGGAGGAAGGGGTTTCCGCCGTCGTTCATGTTTAATCGGGGAGAGAGAAAGAGATTTTTCCCTTTTTTTAAAAAAAAATCTGATTGGCCGGGAGGTTTTAAAACGGGTTTTCTGACACGACCTTCTATCAAAAACCAACGACTGTCGTCCCTAGCGTTTTACCCCCATTCCGAACACAATGGGATATGTTTCATAGCCCCATTCGACTGTTTCAGTCAGTTTTCATTCGATTTAAAATATATAACATTCAATATTCGATTTGAACGTACATTTCAATTTGCCAGGGCCACAAACTGATTCGAAAAATTCCAGAAAAATAAACCTAGCTATGTTTTGATGATACGGTCCCAACAAAACTAGTTTCGTCGAATTCTGAGACCGTTTGTAAAATGGCCCTTTTCTGGTCGATCCAATTTAACTGTAATTGACCAAAACACGTTTTCCTTTGCCACGCTCACATACTAGCTAAATAAATTATGAAATTTGAAACCTAGCAATAACTTCACCCTCTGGATCCAACAAAAGTGGTTTCCTCGAATTCCGAGGTCGTTTGCAAAATGGCCAATTTCACGGGCTATATAAATTCCATAGCGACCTTTCTTAAAATTCATTTGGCCATAACTTTTTCTTTCTGCTATGAAACTTCGATTTTTGGGATTCGTTAGAAAGGTATTCACTAACAGATTTAAATATTTTTGGTTACACTCAAATCCGTTTTGATTTGCACCCAGTACAGTCAGTCAAATTTTGAAATGAAAATTTGAAACTGCCGCGCCATTTCAGGCCTTGTTTATAATTAGAATTGATTAAATTCGTTTCCAATTGTCTATTCAAACTCAGTTTTCATCGTTATTATTTAAAATATTTATTTTAAATCCACTAAAATAGCCAATTTAAAATTTTTAAATTGGTTCAGATTTTCCAGGTCGATACAATCTCCCCTACTTAAAACTTTTCGTCCCCGAAAAGGAACAAAGCCGAAAGTGGTTTGATTAATCAATTCTACGTTCAATCTGGCTTCCATTCTCCAACTTTTCAGTTTTTGAGAATTTTCAAATTCTTCAAAAATTTGGCTAACACCCGGAATTTTCGAAAAATTTCGCCATAACCTCCTTTGTACGGGGAGAGATTTGGAAATTTATTGGGCCGTATTAGTTACCCAATAAATCCTATAAAGCATACACATATTTATAGTGATATATTCTCGTGTTTACAGGTGAGCGTGTACTGATAATAACTCCAGAGAATAAATTCTCGTCACCCTGTCAAAGCCTGAGGGAGTGCGTATTTTAATTGCTCCAGAGGATAAATCCTCGTCACCTCGTCCCGTGTGGGAAATAAATAATCCATTGGCCGTATCTAATGACTAGAGAGATGTGATTATTGTCAACTCCAGACACGTGTGGGGTTTTTATTAATCTGGCAATTTATCGTTACATTTTAAATAGTCCATATCAGTCATCAGTTCAACCTGTAAAATATAGTCATCGCCATACAAGCCTCTCGCTCATATGGTAAATCTTCCACCTCGTCACACAAGCCCCAAATGCTTATGTGGTATATGATGAAGTATGCATATCTTCCAGAAGTATGCCATGTAATGTAGTTCAAAATTAATTGTTACTATCCTATGGCGATATTTATTATTACACACAAAACAACCAGCACTCCGCATCTAATGGCATTCACAGGAGTTGATATAATAATATTTCGCATCCAACTCATTAAGGTTTACCTATTTGTCGGGCACGCAAATAAATTCTTTACTCAACAGCTATCCATTGACCTGTTCAAACATATATAATGCACAAACATATATTTCTATCTATTTTCTAATCAGTTCAATGTGTTATTTAATCGAATAAATTCTACCATTCATTCTATTATTGATTAAATTAACTATTGTTTTAATAATTTAATTAATCAAATCTACTATCACACAATGCAAACAACAACCAATTTGTTTTTAGCTTTTCAACCTTTCAAATATATATCTTTTATATATTCAAAAATTATATTTCTAAAACCAGACTATATATATAATCACACATACGTTATTTAAAAACCTATAACTCTCAACTCGTTCTAGGGCACTTCTGACCCCATCTCTAACGAATTGTTCTGATTCTGCTGTACTCATACTAGGACATTGCTGATCCTATCTGCATTGAGTTACCCGTCCTAGAACACTACTGGTTCTATTTCTGACGAGTTCGTTAATATGTTATATTCCAGAACTAAGCTTAACCAAAGCTCTGATACCAAATGAAACGACCTCTAACCCCGTTCTGGCGGCGGCAAGGGTAATCTTTGGAATATAACACATAAACAGATAACAGCAGGACAGAATTAAATAAATACACCAGATAATGCACAATAGAATATACTGGATAAACTTAATAATCAGAGTTACACAGTATACAGGATCATACTTAGTACAAATACAGTTCAACTATACATAAATGTCTACAGCGGAAAACAAACATAATGTACAATAGGAGCTGAACAGCAAAAAAAGAGATAAATGACAGAATCCATCTTCAGCTCCAGCTATCCAGAAAGAGCCAGCTAAACCTGAATACAAGGCTGCCAATGTAGAAAAAGGGGCACCCGAGTTTGAAAGTGAAACAAACTACGAGTCAGTCATGGGACTGGTATGAGAAATCTACTCAACACATTTAAAATATGGCTAATCACAGGACCACGCGACTTTCGTGGAACGGGTTTACTCCATCGGATCACCAATGCTTTAAAATAAATAATTCTTTTAAACATCGCAATGCTTTTCATAAAAAATGAAGTCATTATAAGACTCAGTTCCCATCACACAATGCAAAGCAAACCGGAGGATAGAGTTTTTACCTTATAACGGCCAAAATATGCTTGATACGAATAAAACAAAAGCATTTGATATTATTACTAGTGTTTATACGTTTCGAAAACAATTTCAAATCATAAGTATCAATCATAGACGACTTTAATGCCCATACCACTATGTCGCCATATATAGGTATACAATCAAAACCGCACAGTCACGTATTTGGAAATTGGATTTCCGTCATGAACCAAGGCAAAAGATAGTCCTTACCGAATTCGAGACAATCTAGCCCATGTCTCAAGACCCAGACTCAGGTGGGCCATTGGAGCGACAGGGCCGGTCCACCGATGTGGATTAAAATTCCAGAACACTACGTTTCTCCGCCCTATGGGGCTTAAACGAGCCAACGAATGACTCCATCGGTCTCGGATCGACCGATATATCTGAGGCGCCTCGCTATCCATCATCCACATAAGTAAAATGTCAGGCCGTGTAAAAACACCGACACAACTCCTAGCTAGAAAGAAACGCATGCCCTCCCTGAGGTCCTTCTCCCGTTTCTGGTTCATACCGGGGTGTGAGGCTCGCGAATTCACGTTATACACAAAGCTACGCCACACAGGCGGTGCTTTGATCATCAATCACAAGACTTTGCTTTTCAACAGAAGCCCTGATCACTGCATCTTAGCATGTCACACAGGCAATTCATACCATGCAACTGATGGCTATCAATCACATAGAATAAATTCCAATGTCAGACACACAATCCATTTACAAGTCCGTTCTGGGTCGGAACGAAACCGGAGGCACTATATACCTCGCAAACCCATCGATCTCCACATACGTCTGGACGATCACCTCTCATTATCCATATTTCGGGATGCCTCCCAATCAGGACATCAGTTACCATCCAAACGAGGTGAAGATTTCCAGTCTTCAACCATCGTCTTCATCTTCGATTTCTTATCGTCGATTCAGTTATTCAGAATGGGATAAACCCGGTCTTTCTGAGCAACTAGCGTATATAATAAACACGTGCTACATAAACACTACATACGCATCATTTCAATTCATTAGTCACTAACCGTCAATCAGTAAGAGAACGATTTCCCAAATATTAACCCCGAAGGCCGAAACCAACATCAGATCAAAATCCAGGAAACCATTCGACTTAGCTAACCTTAAGTTAATTTCTAAATTTCACATCCATATCGTTTATAATATTTTATAATGATTTATCGCTATTTTTATTTATTTTAAAATAGCCAATTTATTCAAACGACGCTTCAGACCATAACGCGGCCGTGGCGCTGTTTTTCTTCAGATTTGATTTACACATATCTGAAAATCTAACCATTGGATCTTCACAAAATTTACATCATTAAAAAGATCTTTTCAAAATGAATCCAACGGTTCCAGTTTTGGGAAAACCCGACGGTCGGATCTCCCGGTACAATCGTTTGAAGTTTCGATTTCAAAATACGAACTGCAGCGTCGTTATTCGATGTAATATAATTATATTTATATATATATAAATATAATCGATTCTGGCGTTGTTTTTCCCCAGATTTGAATTAAACATTCCAGACAATCCAACCGTTGGATTTTTACAAAGTTGGTGCCATTGGAAAGATATTTCCAAAGCGAATCCAACGGTTGCGGTTTCGGGAAAATCCGATGGTCGGATCTCCCGCACTAATCGTTTGAAATCACGGTTTCAAAATACGAACTGCAGCTTCGTTATTCAATATATTTAAATTCTATATATATATATATTGATTCTTCGATTTCAAAACTATATGAATTTCATACATTTGATTAAAATGACATTTTTATCTAACTGTCTTCTATTTCAACACTTCACTACTTTTAATAATTCATGTATATAATAAAAATGTGATTTTTAATGTAAAACAATTTATTTTAAAACATGACTATTTTATATAGTTCATATAGATGATAAAAATATGATTTTTAATATAAAACAATTTATTTCAAAATATGAATACCATTCAACACATGAATTTCTATTCAACGAATGAATTTCGATTCAACACATGAAGGTTTTCTATATTTTATATATATATATAAAAAGGTGATTTTTATGTTTAAAACACGAATACCATTCAACACATGAATTTCAATTCAATGAATGAATTTCGATTCAACACATGAAGGTTTTCTATTCAACAGACGAATATAATTTCAACACAGGAAAATAATTCTAACACATGAATATTATTCAAAATTTCGGCAGCATAACAGCAGGGTAGTTAAAACCGGGGTCGTCCCTAGTACGGCTCCTCGCTCTACCTTAAAGCCTCGCAGCTTTTGACAATGGGGAATCATGCATCTAGTTCGCACGCAGGCGGCATGTATATTTTTTTCATTTCCACAAACTAATCCTATGTGGTTTCAACCAAATATTTCTCAACCACAAACGGGTATTTTTCAACCACAATCAATCAATTTCAACCACAAACAATTCTAATCAACCATTCGTAATCAACCAATTTTCATACCAATCACAACCAATAAATATCGTCCATGGTTTGTGGACGAGGGGCGTATATACATAGATATATATATATATATGTATATATATATAGATATATATATATATAGCATTTCACTTCTATTTCAACACATATATAATTTTTACAACGCATATATAACTTATACATGGAACGTACAACTTATACAACGCTTATACATGAGGTGTACAATGCTTATATAACCCATACATCGACTATATAATTTATACATCGTCGTTTTCCATATCGTTTATAATTTAGAAATCTCACATTGGGTTCCACTCCACCAAAAATAGCAGAAGGCTCAGAAAAATATGCGGTCTCCTCTAGAAGGTAGAAGACGTCCACACGAGTCCACTGTCTCTTGTTTCACTGGATTTCGACCACACATGAAAAAGATATGATTTTTCAAATTTTGCAACGGTTTAAAGGTGTTAAAACAGTTGAAAAATAAACAATGCTGCATACCTTTCAAAATCCTTCAAAACTAGGTTTGGATTTTCACGCAAATCCGTGTAGCGGTTGGACGATCGGAGTGTGCAGCGTCATAGGGGGGCGTGCGGTGCACGTGCTCCTGAAGGGGGGTCCACTTCGGTGGCCCCAGGCGCCGACGGCGGCGGTGGGAAGTCGAGAACTTCCTGGCGTCCGTCCTCCCAAAATACACAATGAAAAAATCCAAACTATATATGGATTTGAAGGTGGTGAGGAGCACTACAAAATTCTCCAAAGGGGCATGGGTTTATATTGAGCGGATTAGAAGAATTCGAGGAGAGAAGGGAGGAAGGGGTTTCCGCCGTCGTTCATGTTTAATCGGGGAGAGAGAAAGAGATTTTTCCCTTTTTTTATAAAAAATCTGATTGGCCGGGAGGTTTTAAAAGGGGTTTTCTGACACGACCTCCAATCAAAACCCAACGACTGTCATCCCTAGCGTTTTACCCCCATTCCGAACACAATGGGATATGTTTCGTAGGCCCATTCGACTGTTTCAGTCAGTTTTCATTCAATTTAAAATATATAACATTCAATATTCGATTTGAACGTACATTTCAATTTGCTAGGGCCACAAACTGATTCGAAAAATTCCAGAAAAATAAATCTAGCTATGTTTTGACGATACGGTCCCAGCAAAACTAGTTTCGTCGAATTCTGAGACCGTCTGTAAAATGGCCCTTTTTTGGTCGATCCAATTTAACTGTAATTGACCAAAACACGTTTTCCTTTTCTGGTCGATCCAGCTTCAAAAATTATGAAATCTGAAACCTAGCAATAACTTCACCCCCCGGATCCAACAAAAGTGGTTTCGTCGAATTCCAAGGTCGTTTGCAAAATGGCCAATTTCACGGGCTATATAAATTCCATAGCGACCTTTCTGAAAATTCATTTGGCCATAACTTTTGCTTTCCGCTATGAAACTTCGATTTTTCAGATTCGTTAGAAAGGTATTCACTACAGATTTAAATATTTTTGGTTTCACTCAAATCCGCTTTGTTTTGCACCCGGTACAGTCAGTCAAAGTTTGAAATGAAAATTTGAAACTGCCGCGCCATTTCAGGCCTTGTTTATAATTAGAATTAATTATATTCATTTCCAATTGTCGATTCAAACTCAGTTTTCATCGTTATTATTTAAAATATTTATTTTAAATATTTAAAATCCACTAAAATAGCCAATTTAAAAAATTTAAATTGGTTCAGATTTTCCGGGTCGTTACAATTCTAGTTTGGCACACAAGTAAATATTCACTTACATAACGATAAAAAATAATATTTTGACATCGTTAATCGCTTACTAATATCATAATGTATGTTTATTATTATTCCATATCCATCATATTACTTCAGAGTTAACTTTATTTTTAATTACAACCAATCAGCGCTTAAATCATTAATTTTACTTAATCAATTCAAGTTACAATTCCATGATATCAAAACAGTTTTATTTGCATATCACATTTCTAATGTTTATCGCACATATTAGTTAAAAATCACATTTTTAACTAACTAAAAATTATTTCATATCATACATTAGATAAAAATCATATTTTTAACTAACTAAAAATTATTTCATGACTTAATAAATTTTTATTTACCACTAACAGTAATGGTTCTAACCAACAATTAAGTTTCATGAAAATAATTTTCTAATCTACCCCTTTTCTAAATTGAATTTAGATTTCTCACATATTTAAGTGACTACATAAATTCTACTTAAAGATCGACTCTTTAAGGGTTTAATTTTATTTACCACATCAAATCACTTGCAAATAATCCAAACATACCACCACAAATCAACTAAGGCATGTATATGACTAATATACCATACAAGTGTAATTTTGTGAACTAACATAAGGTGTTTCACTTTCAAATTCCATAAACATGTCATTTTTACACCATGAATCTATTTAAGAATCATTAGCAAACGTATACCATCAATATAGCTACATACAAACCATTAAATTCCTAAGAGACATAAAATTTATTAAATAAGAGTCTTACACATGCATCGCGCACTGCTACTCGTCTACTAACGCATATATAGATATATACACTCTCCACACTACTCTATGTTTGTGTTAACCTCTTGGCACAAGAAAAGGCCGCGACTTCTGTACTGGATGGTGGACTGTTGGATTGGAGCTTGTTAGGGAGAACTATTCGCAAGAAGAAAGAAGAAACCGGATTTTTTTTAGAAGAAAAGAAGTTTGGTTTGTGCATAGAAGCAGGAGGCACGCATTTATAATGTAGAGAAGAGGGGACAGAGAATATCATGTGGTATTGGGTTCTGTGAATACGAACTATTCATAATCTTAGGCCACTGTTTCAAAAAATTTGCACTAATATGGCAAGATTTAAAATTAGATTTTCTCATATTTAGTTGTCCACCATATCTCCTTAAAAAAAGAAAAATTTGATTTGTTTTCTATGGACAATATATTAGGCTAACACATGAACTAACAACGTTGTTTATGGTATTATCTGAACGTTATAAACTTACCCGTCATACACTGTAAATTAAATAGTAATGAAAAATATAGAATTGATTGTGCTATTTTATTTTATTTCCTTTCATAAATGTGCATTATGTATTCTTTTTTTATTTATACATACATACATATATATATATATATATATATATATATATATATATATATATATGTATAAATATAGGTTTAATTTCACCGTCTGCACTTCAAAAATTCATCCTTCGCTTTCATTACATTAACTATATCACAATTTGTACCATCATAAATTTAGACTCAACAAAAATTATTACTATCTATATAAAATTTCAACTTAGAATTTGGAATTGATTTAAGCGTTTACGCTTTTTACTTAACGGTTTGAAATGAATTTAACTCGACGATATTTTATTTTGAACTAAATTTCTCAATTTCGAAATTAATGATTTGTTTCTATTATATCAATTGTACCATAAATAACATGGTAAACGATTTGCAAAATTAATCACCAATATTTATGTTAATTCAATGTTTAATTACCATTTTTACTCAATGGTTTGATTTGTAATAAATTAATCTTAACTATATATTACTATGCGAATACATTCTTTGTTGAATAAATCGTTATACATAACTTATTTAAAAATTGATTCTTTTCTCTTTTTCCTTGTTCTAATGTCAAAAATTCCAAATGGCTTACCATTTGTTAGCATCATAAATATTGATGTTATATTCATAATGTGCTTTTAAATTCTAGAATGAACACTACATTCAAATTAAATAGAAAGTCCAAGTTTTAAATTGTACCTCTAGTATATTGTTAATTTAATATTCAACAATTCTAAATTTGTAGCTTTTACTTTCATAATCAACTCAAGTTAATAATGTTAATTCTAGCAAAATATTTAAGTTGAGCTTATGTTTACAATTGCCATTAAAAGTGGACACTTTGTTCAAAATAAATAAATGTACATGTTATAATTGGAATGTCGAATATAAGCATATATTTTTCTTCTATAAATCAAATTACAAGATCAAAATAATTAATAACAGTAATAAGTTTTGTTTTCTGTTTATTATAAGACAACGCTAAATATTCAACCGGTTATTAATGTAAATCACATTTGTTTATGAATTTATGAAATGGCTCACACCTATTGTTCGAGAATTGACAAAATCTCAAATATAAATATTTATTTTACATTGAATCTTAATTTAATTTATATTTTAAACGTCAATTTTTCTAGGTTGTTACAATCTCCCCCACTTAAAACTTTTCGTCCTCGAAAAGGATAGCTGTAAAATTTTCTCTTGGCTTTGTTTTAAATTCCTTTTTCTTATAAAAAAATGTTACTCACTTAAAATTTCAAATCATTTTATTGGGATTTATTTATTAAAATACAGAGCTAGATGATCTTAAGTATTCATCGATGTTTCGACCAGAATTATATAGTCATCCCACTTTCGAAACTCGAAAACAAATACTGATGATGCTGCAGTCATCTACAGAATCATCCCCAAGCGACTATAGTGTGATTCTATATTTATCTAGTACATATAAGAATTCGTATATGCGCCGACCATGAATATATTCGAAATCATCATATATACCAATAGTCCAATCGCAACATCGAGTATAATACTCGAAAATTCTTATTAAAAGTCGTATTTCAAAATAGTTATGTTTTCCAAAACTATTTACTTAATTTCAAAAATAAAATTTTGGGGTTTCAAAATACGCCCTCTTAATGAAATATTCCAGAATCTCATTCTAGGGCATTCCTAACCCTTTGAGATATTATAACTCCAATGAGTTCTATATTTTTGTTCAACATATGTCGTACCCTTAGCTTTGTATAACCAAAGCTCTTGTACCAACTGTAACATACCGTCTTTCTTGCCGGTTTCCGCCGGTAATTAAACCAACTTAAACCGTTCACAAAGGCGGATTGCTATGGGTACTAACATATATTGAACAAAACAACAGAACTTTTTATATCATGATACAATATTTCATCAGAGTTACATAGAATATCAGAGTTACATACATATAGCAGTGGAAACATAAATATACTCTCAGCGGAAGAAGCGATGTGATATAGCGGAAACTCTAACTTTAGCTCGAAGCTCCAATTCAGAAAGCGCTCCAACTCTTGCTCCAAGGGTCTATAACTGTAAAACTAAACCTCTAGCTGCTCGTGTGGAAATTAGTGGGCACCCAGAGTTTAGGAAAGAACAATAAACTCCAGGTCAGTCATGGGACTGGTGTGAGATCATAAAACAGTTATTTTTACGATTTAATTTAAAGTTGGGAGATTCACCGGACTACGCCACTAATGCGGAACGGGTTTACTTCATGTGAATGCCCGTGCATATAAATTCGTAATGACTTTTGGAAAATGAAGCTATCATAAGCTCGTCCTACATCATACAATGCAAGCACACACCAGATGGGCGAGTTTTGTCTTATGATAACCAAACATGCTTTCATACGTGAAAATCTTCTTTTAAAATTATTATTAGTGCATAGTGTTGAAAACCATTTCGTAAATGAATATATTAATCTTAGCAAGCATTGTGACTATGCCCACATACACAGTTTACAAACAAAACGAAAGGCGCGTATTGGTTGTTGAGTTCCAATATGATGGTTCCTAACACGAAAGATCAATCCCGAACTAGGTGCAATCTCACGGTTCATGGTTTTCATCCAGGCTCGAACACCAAACACCAGGTAAATCACCGGTTAACATCCAGACACGGACGCCGAACATACCTTTTTTCCGTAAGTTTCAAAGTAGATCTACCGCCGAAGCTTTCAAATTTCAATAAAATGTGTACAATCTAACCGCCAGTTTACCATCAATCCGGGGTGTGAGTTTCGTCGAAGTCTAAATATACACAATGCTATCATCATTAGTTCATTTCATAACTTGAGTATGTCACATTGTAAATTTACAACATGTCACTGATTTCCATCAATACATAACCTCTAAGCATGTAAAACTTAGAGATGGAAATAATTAACTGCCACAATCCGATATATTTATATATATATATATATATATATATATATATATATCAACAGAAATCAGTGTTATGCAGTCAATTATAATGTCAGACACACAATCCATATAAGCCCATTCTAGGCCTGAATGAAACAACTCCGAAAATCCTTAAATATATTCACACCTCAATCCACTTATAACCTTGTTTCAGGTGTACGGCCCGATTCAAGACATTAGCAATCAATCCAAATAATCCAAAGCTTCCCGGTCTTCATTTGTTCTTTCCAAGTCTTCAAATAGCGTCGTATTATTACGTTGAATGGTTTTCGGACTTAAATCCAATCCCGGTCTTTCCAAGTAATGAGCGTATTTTAAAAACAAAAGCTATGGACTATACCGGTTTCAATCCAAATCTCCTTCCAAACATTAGTCATTTTAGAACAAGGTTAGATTTATTTCAAATTCCTAAAATCTTGTTATTTCCATCCGTCTGTTCAAATTTGGGTTGAAAGCTTTATACACATTTTATACATATATATATATATATAATAGTTTACAAATTTAATCATTTTCATGGAATGGTAAAACGTTTCATAAGTACTATTGATTAGCTATTTACCGAATAGGTTTAACATCATTTAAGAGTTCAAATCTTTTACTCAAATTATTTTAAATAATGAATGATGCTTGTAAGATTCCAAAATTTGTTTTAAATCAAGGGGTTTTAATTAACTTCCAAATTCGATTTTGAAAATAACCATCCCGTCCGTCAGATCAGTTAGGGATAGCCAGGAAGAGCAGGAAACTTGTATTTTCCAAACCCAAGCCTTAAACACTATCCTCTCTGTCACCCTAGAACGTTCTGGTGTATGTGTTATTAGAAGAAATGTCATTAATATATACATAAATTTTAATGCATTAGGTAATGGTTCAAAATTTGTCCTTTTCTAATTAAAGTTTCAACTAAAATCGTAGTCCAACTTTCATTGGAAACTTAACATAATATTTCCAAATTTGTTTAATTATTAAAGCTTACAAATGGTCTTCAATAAAAAGAAACCAAGTGTATTTAGTAAATTAATGTTTAGTTACATGCTCTAATCAAATTTTCCATAATTAAATTTTTAGTGCCTATGGATGGCTATGAACTAAACATTTGTATGAGCCTCAAAAATCACATTTTTGTTAGAATTAAAACTTATAGACAATAAGGAACCAAACGTTCATGTAAACTAATGGAACTCAAAATCACAACTTAAATTTGGAACTTATTTAAACAAAAAAAATGCATGCATGTAAGCAATAATGAACTTCAACAACATGATTAAATATTTTTAATCACAATTACTTAATCAAATAAATTCACTTCATTGTTTTGCCAATTATAGTTTGGCACACAAGTACATGTTCACTTACATAACGATAAAAAATAATATTTTTACATCGTTAATCGCTTACTAATATCATAATGGATGTTTATTATTATTCCATGTCCATCATATCACTTCGCAGTTAACATTATTTTTAATTACAACCAATCAACGCTTAAATCATTAATTTTACTTAATCAAAAAAATTAAAATTCCATGATATCAAAACAATTATACTTGCATACCATATTTCTAATGTTTATCACACACATTAGTTAAAAATCACATTTTCAACTAACTAAAAATTATTTCATATCATACATTATATAAAATCATTTTTTTAACTAACTAAAAATTATTTCATGACTTAATAAATTTTTATTTACCACTAACAATAATGGTTCTAACCAACAATTAAGTTTCATGAAAATAATTTTCAAATCTACCCCTTTTCTAAATTGAATTTAGATTTCTCACATATTTAAGTGACTACATAAATTCTACTTAAAGATCGAATCTTTAAGGGTTTAATTTTATTTACCACATCAAATCACTTGCAAATAATCCAAACATACCACCACAAATCAACTAAGGCATGCATATGACTAATATACCATACAAGTATAATTTTGTGAACTAACATAAGGTGTTTCACTTCCAAATTCCATAAACATGTCATTTTTACACCATGAATCTATTTAAGAATCATTAGCAAACGTATACCATTAATATAGCTACATACAAACCATTAAATTCCCAAGAGACATAAAATTTATTAAATAAGAGTCCTCACCTATATTTGCTTTCCAAACTTTCACCGTCAAGTTCCAAATCAACTCCGTCAGCCTCGGATGATCTATTATCTCTTACACATGCGTCGCGCACTGCTCCTCGTCTACTAACGCGTATATAGATATATACACTCTCCACACTACTCTATGTTTGTGTTAACCTCTTGGCACAAGAAAAGGTCGCGACTTCTATACTGGATAGTGGACTGTTGGATTGGAGCTTGTTAGGGAGAACTATTCGCAAGAAGAAAGAAGAAACACGATTTTTTTGAGAAGAAAAGAAGTTTGGTTTGTGCATAGAAGCTGGAGGCACGCATTTATAATGTAGAGTAGAGGGGACGGAGAATATCGCGTGGTATTGGGTTCTGTGAATACAAACTTTTCATAATCTTAGGCCACTGTTTCAAAAAATTTGCACTAATATGGCAAGATTTAAAATTAGATTTTCTCAGATTTGGTTGTCCACCATATCTCCTTAAAAAAAAGAAAAATTGGATTTGTTTTCTATGGACAATATATTAGGCTAACACATGAACTAACAACGTTGTTTAGGATATAAACTTACGCGTCATACACCGTAAATTAAATAATAACGAAAAATATAAAATTGATTGCGCGATTTTATTTTATTTCCTTTCATTACGCATTCCTTTCATAATGTGCATTATATATTCTATATATAATGTTCAATTTCACCGTCTGCACTTCAAAAATTCATCCTTCGCTTTCATTATATTAACTATATCACAATTTGTACCATCATAAATTTAGACTCAATAAAATTTATTACTATCTATATAAAATTTCAACTTAGAATTTGGAATTGATTTAAGCGTTTTATTATGCTTTTTAATTAACGGCTTGAAATGAATTTATCTTGACGATATTTTATTTTATGCCAAAGTTCTCAATTTCGAAGTTAATGATTTGTTTCTATTATATTAATTGTACCATAAATAACATGGTAAATGACTTGCAAAATTAATCACCAATATTTATGTTAATTCAATGTTTAATTACCACTTGTACTCAATGGTTTGATTTATAATAAATTAATCTTAACCATATATTACTATGCGAATACATTCTTTGTTCAATAAATCGTTAAACAGAACTTATTTAAAAATTGATTCTGTTATCTTTTTCCTTGTTCTAATGTCAAATATTCCAAATGTCTTGCCATTTGTTAGCTTCGTAAATATTGATGTTATATTCACAGTGTGCTTTTAAATTCTATAATGAACACTACATTCAAATTAAATAGAACGTCCAAACTTTAAATTGTACCTCTAGTATATTGTTAAATTTAATATTCAACAATTCTAAATTTGTAGTTTTTACTTTCATAATCAACTCAAGTTAATAACGTTAATTCTGGTAAAATATTTAAGCTGAGCTTATGTTTGCAATTGCCATTAAAAGTGGATACTTTGTTCAAAATAAATAAATGTACATGTTATAATTGGTATCTGAATATAGGCATATATTATTCTTCTATAAATAAAATTACAAGATCAAAATAATTAATAGTAGTAATAAGTTTTGTTTTCTATTTATAACAAGACAACGCTAAATATTCAACTGGTTATTAATGTAAATCACATTTATTTATAAATTTATGAAATGGTCGCACCTATTGTTCAAGAATTGACAAAATCTCTAAATATAAATATTTATTTTACATTGACTCTTAATTTTATTTATATTTTAAAAGTCAATTTTTCTAGGTTGTTACAGTTCTCACCTTTGGTTTCCACTCCGTTATTCTTTACTGGACGGTTTGGATTCTATTTGCTTCCAGTCGGTCCCATCGCAATCTGTTTCACGCGGTTTAAATTAAAAATCAGATTTTTAAATAACCACATCATATATATATAAATCATATTTTTATTCCGCTATTATATATATAAAAATCATATTTTTATTTCAATTTTTATTTCTAAAACTAGTGCTATTTTTATTTTAAAACAAATGCTATTTTTATATTTTAAAACAAATGCAATTTTTATATTTAAAACAAATGCTATTTTTATATTTTAAAACAAATGCTATTTTTATATTTTTAAAACAAATGCTATTTTTATATTTTTAGAAAAAATGCTATTTTTATATTTTTAAAACAAACGTTGTTTTTATATTTTAAAACAAATGCTATTTTTATATTTAAAACAAATGCTATTTTTGTATTTTAAAACAAATGCTATTTTTACATATTTTTTTACTTTTTGATAACTTTTATTTCATATACATGAAAATCAGTTTTTTTTTAAACAATGCTTATTAATAAAAAGAAAAGAAGAACTTTAAACCTTTCGTAACGTTTAGAAGTGCTGCCTCCGTTTCCAACTTTGATCGTTTAACTCCGGGACATGATTAGAAAGTTTGCTACCTAGGGCACCCTCCAGCACAAGAAGCAAGGCACTAGACTTCAATCGCTGGTTGCCACGAGGAGCGATGTAAGCCCCTCCACCATCGTCTAAGGTGGCACGCCACTCGGTGGCGTCAGCACCATGGAATTCGTGCCCCACGGCACGATTTTACCTCTCGAAATTCCCTCTCTATCCTTCACGAGAAGCGATGATACTCATATAGATCGGATGAGCTCAAGAAGCTCCACAAAATCCTCCAAAGAGCGGGGGTTTAACTCGATCTGGATTGGGAAATTTCTAGGGTTTTATTTCGGAGCAAACAACGCCGTTGAAAAAGATCTGGTGCTGGCGGGTTCAGAGAGAAAAGGTACAAGGGTTTTGATTGGCTGGGGTTTTTTATAGAAATATTTTTAGTAATATTTAATTTATTTATTTCCAAATTTACATGTTTATTCATCTAACCCCCAAATCAAACTCAACGACTGTCACCTCTAGCTAATTACCCCCATTCCGAACGCAATGAGATATGCTTCGTAACTCAATTCGACTGTTACGATCAACTTCCGCTAAATTTAAAATATAAATCATTATATTTTAAATTCAAACGCACATTTTAAATTACCAGGGCCACATACTGACTCCAAAAATTCCAGAAAAATAAATATTGCTATGTTTTGAAGATATGGTCCTAACAAAACTAATTTCGTTGAATTTGAAGACCGTTTGAAAAACGTTCATTTTCCAGTCGATTAAATTCAAACTGAATTGACCAAACACGTTTACCACGCTCATATATTGATTCCAAGAATTATGAAAATTGGAATCTAGCAATAATTTGACATTCCGGATCCAACAAAAGTGGTCTCGTCGAAAATGGAGGTCGTTTTCAAGATCTCCACTTTTAAGGGCTATATTTTATATAAAATTCAATAGCGACTATCCTGAATTTTCAACTGGACATAACTTTTTATTCCCGCTATGAAATTTGGATTTTTCACATTTTTTAGAAAGATATTTTCAAACAGATTCAAGTATTTTTGGTTTCACTAAAATCCGGTTTATTTTGAATTCTGTACATTCATTTGAAATTTGAAATATAATTTTCAAACTACCGCGCCATTTCCAATCCCTTTTATAATTAATATAAATATTTATATTCTAATTTCGATTTAAATAAATTTATTCATTAATTATATTCAAAATAAATTTCTCGTCGTTATTATTTAAAATAAATCATTTTAAATATTCAAAATTCACTAAAATTGCCAAAATAAAAATTTTAAATCGGTTCTGATTTTCCGGGTTGTTACATACACTAATCCCAGTTGCTTAGTTATAAGTCAATCGATTAGTTGACAGAATGTTGTAAGCATTAATTATTTTATATATAATGCTTGTGCAGTTCTGTAATGCACTCTGGATGATTGTGTATCATTATTGTTGTGTATATGTGTTGTATAAAATCCATATAAATTACATGATATGGTAATTGACTGTGTCTTATTCCAATTCGGGAAGAACGAATATTTTAAAATAATGAATATTTTAAAATAATATTCAGTAAAGAATTAAATGTGAATTCGATGTCCGATTTTGGATGGACACGAAAATGTTGAAATATATGAAGCCGTATTGATTAGATATGCGCCATTTTAACGCAAACAATATTTATTTCGATTTTATTCAATTTTATAATGAATATTGAAAAGGAAATGATTTCAAAATCTAATATTTTGAAAGTGTTATCATTTAAATATTTTAATGAAAAAGAGTATTCAATTTTGGTTTAAAATTGAAATGAAAGTGGGAATCGTTTTAAAATGAATACATGTAATACGTTGTGAACGAAATATATACATATATTTTTGGCTTGACTAGAACGCGTTGCGTCGCAACCGTTTGCGAATTTCAACCATTGACTTCGAATTGACATTATGGGAGATCCGACCGTCGGATTCTCCTAAAACCGGAACCCTTGGGTTCGTATCGTAAAGAGCTTTCCAACGAATATAAGAGATTTGAAATCTAACAGTTGGATTTAGAATTATGTCCAAATCAAATTTGGAAAATGTTGTCATGGATGTAGTTCGGTGGCCGTTATTGGAATCGACTGTACGGGCCTTACTAAAATTATTAAAAATATTAATAATTTGTGTAAAATCATAATAAATGATTTGGAAAGAATTGGGATGAAAAATTACATATTTGAAAGGATAAAAATATATTTTTATTAAAATGAACTAGTTATTAACTAGAATATTAATCCTCCGTTCTTAAATAAATAAAGTGGATATGAAATGGCATTAATCTAACCAAAATTTTCCAATAAAATGAATTGGAATGGATTTGAATAGAAATCATCTTTGGGATATTTCAGTATTAGATTCCGTGACTATACGGATATTGTGGAGGAATTTGGAAGATAGATATAAATCGTTATTCCCCATACGATTTGTGTTGGTTTCAGAATTGGATATTTAATATAAGCCGATATAATTTCTATTTAGAGCCTTGTATTAAATATCGAATTTGATTTTGGGTTTGTCGTGAATGGTGTTTTCAGTAGAACAAAATGGAATGTGAATTGGGTTTATTATGAACTGTGTTTTCAACGACATTCGTTCTTTAACCCGATTAACAGTGAAATGTGATTTGGAAAATATAAATCTTTTTATTAAGATTTAATGGAAATTTTCCAAAGTAAAGTTTTCCAATTTAATAAAATAAATTGGAATGGAATGGAATTTGATTTGGTAATAATCGAAGTGTGCTTCTGTGGAGTAAGACAGTTAGTATATATGGAATTTAAAAGGCTTTGCCATTATTCCATTTATATTATTAGTCGGATATGGAATTTGATATCAATTATATATTGACTGTATTCCGTGAAGATTCCATAGTTAATGGAATGTGATTTTGGATTTATCGTGAACTGTGTTCTAAATGAAACTGGTTCTTTAACCCAGTTAAAGACAAGATTACGTGTCTAACATTGTATTTAGAACTGTATTGTTGATCTCTGCTAAATATATATCTGTTTGGTGGCGGAGAATTTATTCTCTTGCTTAACACCCTTCTCTGAGATGTACAAGCTTAGAGATTATATATCGGCAGAAATCGATCGTACAGTGTAGATTGCAGATGCAACATGTTTGATTTTCCAAAGTTAAATAATCATTAATAATGATTTTTGGGAAGATTAAAACTAAGTGGAGTTTTAATGGATCTTTAATTAGATTGGAATGTGGATACGATTATTTAAATTATCAAATTTGGGAAATGATCGAGAATGGCGTACCACCAGTTTTCTCCAGTCGATAGTTAAATCTTTAATTAGATTTGAATGGGAAATGGTAATCAATTTTTACCGATAACACCGTGGGGTTAGATATGGAGTATTACCAGTTTTGCTCCATGGGATGAATAGGTTAGGATTGGAAAATAAAATAAATGATTATTTCGGTAAGGTTCGCTAATCCCGACTAGTTTGGGAAACCTTAATTTGGTTTAAATTGTGAAAAGAATATTTGAATAAAAGAATATTCTGGATTGGAATGAGACGTATGTTGTGTTTTTATAGCACTTGATTATAAGATATGTGAATTATTTGGAAAGGCTGGGTTTATATCCATTCTGAATAATTGATTCTACTATAAGTCGACGATGAAGACAGTGGTTGAAGACCGGAGATCTTCACAACGTCTGGATGATTACTGATGTCTTGATTGGGCTGTACACCCAAGACAAGGTAATACGTGGTGATCGTCCAGATGTACTAGAAGATCAACCGGATATGTGAGGACGTCCCTCCTGTATTGGACATATGGGATGAGGAATAAGGTGCCTCCGATTTCGTTTAGACCCAGAACGGACTAGTAAATGGATGTGTGTCTGACATTGGATTTTATTCTGTGTTGATTGATTTCTATTAAATATATATCTGTTCGGTGACGGAGAATTTATTCTCTTGCTTAACACTCTTCTCTGAAGAGCTTAGAGGTTATATATTGATAGACATCAGTTGCATGGCATGAATTGTCAGTGTGGCATGCAGAGATGCAAGTGATCAAGGCTTCTTTTGAAAAGCAGCGACTTGTGATCGATGATCAAAGCATGGCTTTAAATCACATAGCTATGTGCATGGCGTTAATTCGCGAGCCTCACACCTCGATATGAGTCAAAAACGGGATCGGACTTCAGGGAGTGCACGACGTTTCTTTCTAACTATGGGTGGTGTCATGGTATGGAGCCCACACATTTATATATATATATTTACCTATGTGGATGATAGATTGCACAGCACCTCGGATATATCAGTCACTACGGGGCTAATGGATAGGTCCGATAGGACCAGGAAGCGTGTGTTCAGGAATAACCAATCCACTAACGTAAGTGTGGACCGTCACTGAAGCATCCAAGGGTTCACTGTGGGGGATCCTGAGGCATTTTCTAGAGTGTTTCGAATCGGTGAGGAGCCATCCCTGGCCTCAACTCATAGGTGGAATCCAATTTCCAATACGTGACATTTCAGTTTTAATTGCAGAACTAGTATGGCGACATAGTAGCATGGGATACTATGTCGTCTATGATTGATACATTTATATTTAAAGTTGATTTTGACACTGTACACTTATAGTAATAATAAAATGATTTGTTTTATAATGTACCAAGCACGTTTGGCTATTATAAGGGAAAACTTTATCCTCCGACTTGCGTTGCATTGTGTCATGGGACTTGAGTCATATAATAGCTTCATTTTTCAAAAAAGCATTGTGGTATTTATAAAACTTTTTTATGCACTGGTATTCTTGGGAGGAAACCCGTTTCGTATTATACGGCGTGGTCCTTTGACTTACTTTATTTCTAAAGTAAAGATTTAATAATTGTTTTAGTTCTCACACCAGTCCCATGACCGAACTTGAGTTTATTGTTTTAACCTAAACTTTAGGTGCCGCTATTTTCCATACGGGCAGCTAGTAGTTTTGGTTTTGCAAATATGGTTTCCATAGGATCATCGATTTACAGTTGAAGCTATATTCGGAAAGCTTTATATCTGTGTATTTCTTCCAATTGTGTTATGTATTATTTTCCCGCTGCATTATAATTTAAATCTCCGATATTTACCAAATGGATATTATTTATTCATACTCTGATATATTCTTATAATCTGATGTAATTGTTGTAATAACAATGAAATTTTCTTTTGTTTGTGTTCTGATTAGTCTTATTCTCAAAGCAGACTGCCTTCTTGTTCGGTTTAGGCCGGCCGGGAAGTTCGGGTCGCTACACATACCTAGATTTACAAACAGTCCTATCATAGGCTAACGACCATGTTGTAACAACCCGGAAAATGCGAGCCAGTTTAAAATTTTTATTTTAGCAATTTTGATGAATTTTGAATATTTAAAATGAATTATTTTAAATAATAACGACGAGAAATTTATTTTGAATAGAATTCGAACGTATATATTTATATACTTCGTCGGTAGAATATAAATATTTATTTTAAATTATAAAAGGAATTGAAAATAGCGCGGTAGTTCGATAATTCGATTTCAAACTTCAATTGAATGTACCGGGTGCAAAATAAATCGGATTTTAGTGAAACCAAAAATATTAGAATCTGTTTATGAATATCTTTCCAACGAATCCGAAGAATCGAAATTTCATAGCGGGAATCAAAAGATATGCCCAGTTGAAAATTCTGAATAGTCGCTATGGAATTCTGGCCATTGAAAATAGCCATTTTGCAAACGACCTCGGTTTTCGACGAAACCACTTTTGTTGGATCCGCAGTGTCAAATTATTGCTAGGTTTCAAATTTCGTAATTTTCTGAATCAATATGTGAGCGTGGCAAAGGAAAACGCGTTTGACCAGTTTCAGTTGATTTTAAACGACGGGAAATTGGTCATTTTTCAAACGGTCTCAGAATTCGACGAAATTAGTTTTGTTAGGACCGTGTCGTCAATAAGAAGCTAGAAATAATTTTTCTGGAATTTTTAGGATCTGTATGTGACCCCAGTAAATTGAAATGTGTGTTAAAGTTCAATATGTATAGATTTATATTTTAAATTCAACAAAAACTGATCGT
Source organism: Allium sativum (assembly GCA_030737875.1). Taxonomy (NCBI): domain Eukaryota; kingdom Viridiplantae; phylum Streptophyta; class Magnoliopsida; order Asparagales; family Amaryllidaceae; genus Allium; species Allium sativum. The sequence goes on from JASFAX010000028.1 coordinate 9,487,238, forward strand.
AATGATCGAATTGGCCTACGATACATATTCCATTGTGTTCTGAATGGGGGTAGTTAGCTAGGGACAATAGTCGTTGGGTTCGATTTGCATTTCGTGATGTTAAACAACTAATGTACGAATTAAATAAAATAAAATAAAATAAAATAATATAAATAACTATCTTCATCTAAACCCTAGCCGCCATCTTCATTCAACCGACGCTCAGAAAGCTCCCAAAAAGAAATTAAAATCGCACCTAATCCAGATCATATTTCAACATCAATCCAAAGCGAAAATAGTAGAGAATCCCTCCATCTACCAATCCATACGGGTCTCAGCTTCAATCGTTATGTGGTTTTCGAGAAATCGATGCTCCCATTACTTCCGTTCGAGCGGAGGCTTTAGGCGTTATGGGCGATCGAACTTGGTGTTGCTGGTGGCGTTGGGAAGCTTAGGCGACGGCGGTTCAAGGGTGATAGGGCGATCGGGGTCTGGGCCACCACAGTGGCGGCGCGGTGGTGCCCTAGGGCTGGAACAATGTTCGACGAGATCCAGAACATTTCCAGTGAGCTCCTTTTTCTTTTTCCCTTATGTAAATAACTATAGTTTTTAAATCTGAAATTTATTTAATTTACATTGTTTTGAAACAGAAATTTACATTGTTTTAAAACAGAAATTTACATTGTTTTGAAACAGAAATTTGCATTGCTTTGAAAAAGAAATTTACATTGTTTTGAAACAGAAATTTACATTGTTCTGAAACAGAAATTTACATTGTTTTGAAAAAGAAATTTACATCGTTTTGAAACTGAAATTTACATCAATATTAAAAGTATGATTTTTTTTATATATAACATCCAATAGGAAAGAATAGATTTTTATCATGTAAATGAATAGATTTTTGTTAGAAGAAAAAACTTATATATATAAAATCGCATAATAAAAATGTAATTTTTAAAATGAACATCATATTAAAAATATGATTTTTGCTTTGAGCAGCGTGAAAAGAAGTGAGATGGAACGGATAGAAATCAAAAGGGAATTCAGACAGTTCAAAAATGAAATGGCAGAGTGGAACCCTCGGTGAGAACTCCTCACTCTAATTTTATTTCGAGTTAAAAATATATACTAGGATGCAGACGGTGCTTAGCAGCACCCGACACCCGTCATCCACAAACCATGGACGGCTTGTTTGTTTGATTGTATGTTAATGTGAAAAATTGAATGTGTGTTGTGGAATGAAATAAAATATTTTTATAGTTAAAAATATAATTTTTAACGTGTATAAAATAAATATTTATAAACAAATCAGACGATTTGTTTATATACACATATTTGACTGATATTGATTGGGACGATAAATTTTACACATCGCCCAACTGCACAAATAAAATCTGTGTTTGATTGTTTGAAACCCTACACGGGTGTTGGGATGATATTTGGCGTACACTAATCCCAATTATTTAATTGTATGTCGATCGATTGGTCGACAGACTGTGTAAGCGTTAATTATTTATGTTTAATGCTTATGCAGTTGTGTGGTGCACTTTGGATGATGGTTGATTATATATCGTTGCTATTATATACATGTGTTGTATGGAATCCATATAATTAACATTATATGGTAATTGATTGGGCCTCATTCCAATTGGGAAAATAAAGAATATTAGAAAATAAAGATTAACGTGTTGACGGTACTCATTTGTTGGGATTAGTCAGGTGGTGAAAGAAATATAGGTTCATGTGTTGAATAGGATAAATATTCATTTGGTGAATAGAATAACGAAGTTATTGAAAAATATAAAGTCGTGTTGATTAGAGATGCGCTATTTTGACGCGAACGATATAGATATCGATTATATTCGTTTTTAAAATGAATATTTAGAAAGAGATGTAAAAATATATATTCGAATTGAATTAAATAGAAATTGAATTCGAATTGAATTAAATAGAAATTGAATTCGAATTGAATGGCTATAAACATTTTCTTTTTCCCGTTAACATAACATCCCCTTTTTCTTCGCTCCTCCAGAACCGGTACAAAAATTGGTGCTTTTTCTACTTTGTTTACCTTAGTGACTGATGGGATTCGGAGAAGGCCTATGTGGGGTACCTTTCGGTTGTGGGATGCTTGTTTCACTTCTGTATTCATCTTGTTCTGTATTTACCTGGGAGCACTGCGTTTTCAAAAGCTTCCTGTCGAACCGACTCCTATTTCAATCTGTGATGGACCGATCAATATAGCAATAACTAAGTATCCAGTCAACTGGTGGAATATATCGCACCAACCTGGGAGCATTAGCCGATCTGGTACATCCATACATGTTTCTATGCTCATTCCAATCTTGTCCAACTTTGCTAACTCTCACTTCTCCACCCGTATATTGTTCGTTTTTGAAACACGACTTCTTCTTCCATCTTTTCTCGAATCTCCCTTAATGGAGGAAATAGAAGCTTGAGAAGGAATACCAAAAAAACCTAGTTCACTTGCCATGGCTGAATGGAGAAAGCGATCCGCCACAGGTGAGCAAGTGGGGAATTTGTTCGAATCCTGTTGGATGCAAAGTCGTAGCCTGAAAGCTCAATTGTTGCCTCACGAATGTTTATACCAGGCCGGTTGCCCCTAAAATATGGGGTTTATACAAGGCCATCGCTATCCCGAGGAGTTAGAAAACATAGTGTTTTCGCTGTACAAAAACAACTTCCAAGAACAACGCTACAGGAGTTTCACAACAGTTTCTACTAGCGAAGTGATAGCATCCAATAGTGATCATGTTGATTGGTCTGCGGTACCAGAAGAAAGTTGCGGTTGAGTTTTCTGTCAAGTGAGTGAACGTTGTCTTTCTGGCTAGTATAAACCCGGCCTCATAATCTGCCTTTCTTATTAAAGAAAAAGACCTAACGTATCAAATGAATGGCTTAACTCATGTGAACAAGTCCCAACACTCCCAAGTTTCCTGGTTACTAGACGAAGATCATTTCGGTTGCTTTCTTCTTGCGTCCTTTCCCCCATTGTAGATCGGTCCAATCCCTAGATTGATGGGGCAGGCTTACTTACGAGTCCGGGAAGTCCGGAATCCTCAATATGAGGGATCGCTCAAAATTGAGAAGGGCGGTAGCCTCCCCCCCTCTTCCCGGTCAAAATAGATTGGAGGGGCCAACATAACCAGCCTCTTTGTATGTACACCTTTGTTTCAGGGTGTGAGCAGTACGAGCTGAAAGGCTCTCATACTGTTTGGAGGGCAGGGGCGAAGGAGCCAAACCTGACACCTATCTATTGTCTAGAAGCTGTATCTTTGAAAGATTATGGTTCTCGGGTATCCAATCAATTCATCCTCCAAACCAACTAAACCGAGGAAGCGAAAATGAAATTGTAGAGTGAGGGGGAAGCTCAACGAAGGCTTCGCTCGCTCAATTCGCTCGTTTAATAGACAGCGAGGGCGTAGCCTGTAGGGGCAAGTATATCAATTACGACCCCGATCAAGGGGAACATCTTCCTTAACTGTACGTAAAGGTGCACAGCGGAGGGTATGAGCATAGGGTGGAATTGACCCCAGTATGCCAATCCAAGTCAGAAGACTGAGTCTCCGAGTAAGTCAAGAGTCCTTCCATCACATCAACTCTGGTATCTAATAAGCTGGATGGAACATGAAATACTACTATTAGATTTATCTCACTCTTTTCGTTTCAATGAATTAAATCAATGAATTCTGCCATAGGGAATATGGTCCTTCAATCAACTCTGGTAAGACTGTCTTTTGTTCCTTTGCTGCTGACTTTGCTCCTTTGTATTCCGTAAGAGGCTAGATGGAACGAGAAAGATTCTCTTTCAACACCTAAGTATATTAGGATTTTGGAGTTCGCCCATTCTCTTGTGAATGAAGCTGGTGCTCATTGTTCTCATAGTAAGAAAAGTCAACCAGGGAACGTCTCATTAGGAAGTGCAAGGGGCACAACAGATGACTTCCTTAGTCAAGTTCCGTGCTGTTCTCATTAAAAAAAAGAATCGTAGGAAGAGAAGTTCTTTCTTTACTGAGTCGCTATGCACTTGAAAGCAAATTATGGAATAGCACTAGCTAACAAGTAAACGAATGAATGTTGCGTAAGTGAACGGAATGCTGTTGGCATGAGCTAAGCAAGCAAGTAAACTACTTCTCCTACAAATCTTTTTCAATCTATTATAACCAATCATGCTGCAACTAGAGAAATTCATCTATTTTTCACAACTCTTTTTGTTATGTCTGATGCTTTCTTCTTTTCATGTTGCAATATGTAATGATGGGGATGGCATACTTGGAATCAACAGAATTCTCAAGCTGCGCAGCCTACTTCTTTCACAGTGGGAGAACCCAATTCCTAGTAAGGACCCTAAGAGCTTGGAAGATATCTCAACCAAAAGTTTTCAGACAGGTCTCTCGTATATGAAAAACACTTTTTTCGAAGTCAGACAATGGTGTAAGACAAATGACCTCTTGGGAAAAAGGGATAAAATCACTTTGAGCTCTTCTTTCGGAGAAATAAGTTCCTCAGGAGAAATAGAGAAAAAGCTTCTCGATTTGATTACAAACTCATCAACTCAAACAAGTGAAAGTCGAATCCCCTATGTGAATGAAATCATGCTCATCCATCTCTTATAAGGACAAATTAGCATCTAATCAAGTACACTCCCTCACCCCTTAGGACTTGGGGCACTACTCCCTACTAGTTCACAACTATTGGGACTACTTATTTTGGTGGATGTATTACTGTCAACAAGAATGATCTCTCTTTTGAACCAACAAGTGATTTGAATTGAACTTGGAGCCTATTAATTTACTGGTAGATGAATACCTCTCTTTATCATCTCGTTTCGCAAATGCCTTACTGCTTTCTTCGCACCGGACTTCGTGAAATCAATCCCCAGATATAAGGGGCCAATCGTCCCAGTCTGGAGAGAGTAAGTTATTCTGGCCCCGCCTAGATTAATCAGTCAATGGAATGCTAGGGCCTGGGAAATTTACATTTATTTGGCATAAGAGAAACAAGTGAAAAAACGAATTGCGCGAGTGAACAAATAAGGTGCGTAGCGGATTCCAAGTCGTTCACTGATAAGTCAAAGTAGATTGCATAATATACTACTGGTGAATTAAGCCAGATTCTATTTACTGAAATAGCAAACGAATTCCCTGAACTAACCCCCAGGTTATCATTGCATGTCGTTTACCATCTCCGATTTGTTTAAGTATCCTGGTAAGTGAGAGCGAGAGTCGTTTCTTTCAATAGAATCCCCTGCAGCTTCTCAATGCCATCCGACACGAGAAGAAGGCTTCCTGGGTTAATGTATGTAGATGTCGTGTTGAACGGCCCTATCATGTGGAGAAACACCAACCTACTTTAAGATCCACTCCTTTCCTTCTGTTTTGCTTGAAGCAACGGCTATTAGCCCCTTGCTTTGGAATTTGATTTCGAACCTACCTTTTCCAACTCAATTCGAGCCATGTAGTTGATGAGGAATCCGGGCAATGAGTCAACCCTCTATCATTCAGTTAAAAAATCAATCAGTAGACAGTAGCGTAGCGAAATATGCCTTCATCCGGGAATTGACAATTCTGGCTCTATTAAGACTACCTGGGAATTCTCCCCCTCACTGGAAGGCCCACAAAAGCACAAATGAAAGATATAGTCAACCGGGTGCTAGACGGTTGGAAAAGTCAGCGAAGCATAGTATAGCCGGCGCCGACAAAATCAGTAACCGTAGGAATACCCAATCACATGTTGAGCAACTTCAAACTTCCTATCTACACAACCAATCAGATTTCAGTCCTGCAACGTGATTTGGTCCCAAGGTGAAAGTCAATAAATCCATGTGCGTCTGCCCTTGCCATTCGTTCTCTTGCACTCAAAAACTCGGCCTTCCAAGCGAAATGGCTCTGGAGGCTTCTCACATGTACCACGACTTCATTTCCCAAATAATGAAAGAAAAGGACTTACCCGAGATCACTAGATGTGGAGCCTAAATACTTGGCCTACTCTTCCTGGAAGTCCATTTATGCCAAAAAGCCAATTCTCAAAAGCTCCATAGTACGTCTCGTTGGTGACGACAAGGACACTAACCTAAGGCAATCTGCTTGGCTCATCAATGGTTATCCCCTGCGTGACCAACCGGGATCGCTCCTTCGGACAACGACCTCTTACTCCCAGCCCAATCTATGTTGGTCTATGGGTCCAATCGATGAGATGATTCAATTACGGGACATTTGGAAAAAGGCGCAGCCCTGGAACTGCTATGTAGGCTTTTGTGGGTTCGAATCCCTCTCTTTTTGCACCCCCATCAACACTTAATTCAACAACAACCTCAATGTATCAAATAACAATTCATAGGCACTTTTCAATTTCATGTGAAAAAGAAAAGAAAAGGACGGAGCCTAGCCAGGATAGGGAAGGCAGACTCCTAAGATCTACAAGAAGTGGTACTTTAAAAGAGATCCACTTCGTAGGCGAATAGCTACTAAACATGTCGTAGTAACCTAAGGCTTACTTTAACCTTCTTCACCCATTAGAATCAATTCGCGTTTGATTCCATAGTTCTTCATTTTGTTCCTATCCCTGGCTTAACATTTTTATAAATTCCTTCCACTGGCTTGTAATATAATGCATTGAAGTTCTCTCGTCCTTCACCAAGATAATATGTAATTACCGAATTTTTCACAGCTATACCTACCCCTTAGGGCCAAGGGCTCTTTAACCACCGAATAAGAGAAAATGTGCGTGAGATTGAGGGGTGTTGATTCAAGAGTGCGGGCAACTACTTTACTTAACCCGTCCCATAGGGCCACAGGTGATCGCACTTTAAAGTGATTCAATAGACTCTAATAATTCATTTTTAATCAGAAATCACAATTCGTTTTCAACTGCTTCTAAGCAATTGGAATTCTCTATTCTCTCTATCGCCCTCGGCACCCGGCCAGTTTACTACCTTCTTAGCAACCTCCTTATCTGAGGCCTCTTGGCTAGTCTATGGTACCACACTTCCTTTCTAGGGTCGGCCCTAGCTAATTGCCTGAACGACCAGTGCATTAGATAGATAAGCAAAGAGGAGTCTTGGCCAGTTGGATCAATCATAGTCTATGGAATAGAGAACATGTGGGCACTACGATTACTGAAGCAATAGACTTACGCAAAAGTGAGTGTTAGAAAACATCGTGGTTCCCAGGGAGCATGCCCGAGTTCCATTGTTATATATATATAATAAATAACCCTTACTTCGTATAGTATTGTTAGTACAAATAAATAGCTTTTTAAACAAACAACTTATGAGTCGAGTCTCGGACTATCAAAACAAAATCTCTGTGGTTTTTTCACTATGTCAGATATGTAATGATCGATTAGAGCCCCTGTTGAAATAATTGTCAACCTGATTAGTTCACCATTGCACAGTCAATAATCAGGCTTATCGCTCAAGGTGGCACGCTAGTGAGACGTTACCACATTCACTTTTAGGGTTTGAGTTGACTCTCGAAATAGTCATACTGGCGAAGGGGGATTGACGCAGACATAGTAGGAATACGCACTACCGGATACAATTCGTTTTAAAAGGACGACCATAATCTTTTTAAGGACACACTTTACTTGGCCATACTATAACACATCTACCTTATCGGTCTTTACTTCCTTTCTTTCTTGTTAGCCGCTTCTTCCATCCATGGAGAATAACAGTAAATTCACCTTTCTATTGCCTTGCAGAGGCCAAGTATATTAATCCGGGCGAAATTGGACAAGAGCGAGAGCTAGACTGACCGTTGGCCGAATGTTGACGATGAAGCCGGATGAAGAAAGGCGACCCAGCTACTCATAAGTAAGAAGATAAAGGATTGAAAGAGGCTAGTATTACTTACTCTTACCCCTCTTGAAAGTGCATTTTCTATCGTTGTGATATGGCCTAATTATTGAAAGTTTGATGTCCATGAGAAATCCATGGTCCGGCTGCGTCCTTGCTTTCTTTCCCGTCCCTCCCCTATGCTTCGCACCTGGAGATAGCTGCTTCCTTACCTCGTCCTTCAATAGGACTGGCAGTCAGGGTTCATAGCCCCAGTATATTAATTGGTGAAAATAGCTCTTATTCATTCGCTTTGGTGCTATGTGTTAAATTTACCCCAATTTAGGAGAAACTCATGTTCAAGTGTGTAAATAACTCGATTTGATTGTAATACCTTGATCTGCCGCTACGCACCTTGAGATCGACTAGGAGAACCGTATTACTTACTACTTCTTGTTGACTTGACTAAGAACAACTACATAGCAATGTCTTCTCTTACATTAGTCTAATATAGTACAGCAGCTAGGCTGGTTAGCTATATGTATCAACGATTTCCACGGCTTGAGCGAGGACAGAAGACCAACGCTGACTGTCCTCTCGAACCATACAAAGAAGCGTCTCTCATAAGCTCGTTGCGCCTGAACGAATAGCATAGGGTGTTCCCGTACATCTGTAACAGTTACAATGGTATTGTTGACGCTGGCTTGAACATGAATAACTCCTTTTGGTATTCTACGTCCAGTCTTACGTAAACCAATACGCCCATTCCTACGTGAACCAGTTCTTATTATTTGTTTTGCCATATCATAAATATGAATCTTCAATAAAAGATCCATTCATTCTAACAAGGCCATTCTGTGATTCTCTTCGGGAGGAGAGCGAAATTGCTCAAGCTTGATTCAAACCGTGTTTGTTGGCTCGAAAGCTGGCCTTCCAAAATTGGCAGTTTCAAGGTAAGAGTTGATTAGAAAGCCACTCCGCTTGTAGTTGTCATCTCGTTCTTGGCAAATCCTATCGGGTCTTCATAATCTGGAGTAAAAGGATTCAAACCTTTGCATGCCGGTACGAAAAACCGATGCCTTACCACTTGGCTATACCCCAGGGTTCCCTTCATGATTAGGAAGAATGAAGATATTCTTTCAGACCCCCGTAGTAATTTAGCCTGATAGACTATACGCTCAGGTGCGCCTAAAGTCTGTCTTATTGACCAAATCCAAGCTCTTACTACTTTCCTAAGGTGCGCACCGATCAGTAAGGATGCACAGTCATATCTTCACCCTTGATCTCAAGACAGGAATTCGTGAGAATTCTACCCTCATCCAAGATAAAGCGATAACATAATATACTAGACTTAGTATCCCAATATACGCTACGCAACTCGCTCTGTCATATAATCGAATTACTCGGCCGAAATGCACCAGTTCAACAACTCGGTTGTTTCGTTGCCAAGACGTCTCGTATACGGGAGCATTTAAGAGATCCTAGATGCGAACTAGCCAAAGCAGTAGTAGAAAACCAGTTGATGTATTTTAAGTACTCCGGAGCCAACCGGCATAAATAGTTCTCTCTTAGACATCACTAATCAATCACAATCACTTGATAAGCCGCCCAATTAATATATTGGCCTTGTTGGTTGTCGCTTAGTATCCATCGTTTACGACTAGGACTACTAGGGTATCTAATCCTATTTGCTCCCCTAGCTTTCGCCTCTTAGTGTCGGCCAGCAGAGTGCTTTCGCTGTTCTTCCCGATCTCTATGCTTTCACCGCTCCACCGGAAATTCCCGTACTCCAGCTTGGTTGTTTCCACCGCCTGTCCAGGGTTGAGCCCTGGGATTTGACGGCGGACTTGAAAAGCCACCTACAGACACTTTACGCCCAATCATTACGGAAAATGCTTGCATCCTCTGTCTTACCGCGGCTGCTAGCACAGATTTAGCCAATGCTTATTCCTCTGATACCGTCATTGCTTCTTATCTGAGAAAAGAAGTTCACGACCTGTAGGCCTTCTATCTCCACGCGACATTGCCAAGTATTAATAGTAGGCTTTCGCTCATTACGGAAAATTCCCCACTGCCACCTCCCGTAGGAGTTTGGGACGTGTCTCAGTCCCAGTGTGGCTGATCATCCTCTCGGACCATCTACTGATCATCGCCTTGGTAAGTTATTGCCTCACCAACTAGCTAATCAGACGCGAGCCCCTCCTCAAGCGGATTCCTCCTTTTGCTCCTACCTCAGCTTCCAACTGTGCAGAAGTAACAAGTGTATTTGCCACCATCATCATTGGTAGTAGTTGTTCTTCCTAATTCTGGACAGAAATATACTCCGGCTGATAGCATGTTTGGAATAAGGTGGTTGCAGGCAATCAGGTTCCAGTTTCTATCCTTCTTCAGTCTTATAAATCTAAGGATCATCAGGATATGAAATGCGCTAAAATGTAAACTGATTTAGTTCAAAAGGTAGACAACAATGGGAGAATGCCATAGTAATATATGTCATAGGGTCTAGACCTCATTGTCCATTTTTCAAAGCATATTTCCATGGAGTGTGGAGACCAGTGGGTGATTTCATAATTTATTCTAAGGAAGACTGGTTCTATATCAGAAAATTCGATATAAAATCAGACTGTGATAGAATTATCGAGGAGGACCTTATTTTTATGATAGGAAGTTAATGATGATGAAACGCTGGTCAGTTTGAGCGAAGCTTAACCGACATCTTTTGATTTCAGTTCCCTGTTACACTTCAAGGCGCCGCTGTCATATGGTCCTTATAGCATCGTTAGAAGGCTATATACTCCTGAAAACTATTATTCCCTTATGAATTTGTTGCATATTTTTATGTCAGAAAAGACACCATCGTTCATTATATAACGGTTGTGAACATTAAACAATAGATAGGAGATCCCTTGGGAGACTTAAGGAGATTATATGTCAAAGCTGTATGAGCAAAAGGGTTGAATCAAGGTGCTAAATTAATGGTCGTTCGTGTAGGGCTTTAACAAATCACCCCTTTATGGATAAAAATGGTAAATGATGTCGATGACCTACAGGATTTCACTTTGGCCGAAAAATTCATATGAATGGATGAGATTTATCATCCCAAAATGAAAGAAAGGATCCATTCGTAAAGATGAAAGGAAACATCTCTTACAAACAAAAGAATGTGATGCTCCAGTACCCAAAAAAAGCTTAGATTGAGACATCTCTGATAGAAGGCGCACTTCGCATAACAACATTCTTCTCCTTTTCCGCAGCAGTCGGACCCCTTGAGGAAGACGATATGACTTCCAAAGCATACACTCTCACAACCTGCTTATCCTTTGGTGGTTCTGGACAATTCTTCTTCATATGCCCAAGCATTTCACAGTTAAAACACTTCTTTTCCACCTTCACGTCTTACAGTGCTTGGAAAGATAACCCTACTATTGGTAGTTATTGCAAGTAATCTTGCCCTCCGGCTTTTCTGGCCATTCTTCCCTTGTTGTTGATGTTTTCTCTTTTCTATTCCACTTTCTTGTCACCACCACCTTGTTGTGGCTTCGTCTCCTCCTTACTTTCCATAGGTGCTCCTTCCTTTTACGTACACAAACTTTCCTTGCTTAAAGCCTTCTCGACCAGCTTCTCATAGGGATCATCGATATGGTCGATCAATTTTATCCTAAGTCTCTCATCCAAACCCATAATAAATTTTTTGTTCTTCAAATAAGGAGTCTCAATATACGAACGAGCATAATTAGATAAAGCTTAGAACTTGGCCACATATTCAAATACTGGTCAACCTCCTTTCTTAAGCTCAACAAACTTCTTAAATAAAGCGCATCGACTTTTGGACCGTAGAAATGAAACTTTCTTCAAACTTAGTCCTAAACTGATCCCGAGTGATCTGGTCCTCCGGAGTCTCCAAAGTGATAGAGTTCCACCAATCCATCGCTCGACCTTGAAGCTGCCTCGATGCAAGCTTCCACTTAGTTGCGTCGTCAAATCCCAAATCTCCAAAAATCCGAACACATGCATCTAACCAATTCTAAATCTCAATAGTAGGCTATGTACCCACGAACAGTTTCCCACCTAGAGAAGTATAACCCATGCAGTGCTTCGCAACATCAAAAACTCTAGGTGCCTGCACATGAACACCACACTTTATTCTCGCTTCTGGATTGGGCATACTCCTCATGAACGCTGCCATTATGGCCTCGAACATAACAGGATAATCAGACATAACAGTTGCAACTCCTGACTGGCTACACTTGCCTACCCCTCCAGCCGCAGGTTTTTCCCTTGTAGCACATCCTGAAGTTTGTCGACTCATGTGCTTACTAACCTACATAACTATAAATATAATATAATAATCATCAAATAAAATTACAATTGCATCTCTCATATGCTTTTACGCTCACGAACTATGAGTAAAAGCAATTAACCGGGCTCTGGTACCAAATGTGACGAACCTCCCCATATCTCATGCACCAAGTTAAGCAATAGGTGTATTGTATGACGTGTTAGGCCGATATAGGACGATGATCCAGGAAGAATAACTTGGAACAAAACCAGTCATATATCTTACAGCACATGGATAATATATAATAATAAAATATACAACCAGATAAAATATTGAAGCATAACTGGACAGAAAATCAAATCTCCATAAAACCATAAAATCTCATGTACAATACATCTCAGTACATGAATCTGTGAGTAAAATATGTCTCACTACATCCCTCATAATATTAATAACCATCAAAATACAATGAAAATTAAAGCAATAGTAATATAGTAGGTAGCATATAATATGAAAGCCTTGAGCACGTCCTTGCATAGCACCAGCGTCAACACCAAATCTGCTACCTGCTACCTGCCATCACAATCTGCTTGTCAACAACATCGATGAACGCCTAAGGTAATAAGAGGGAAATATAAAACCTTGAGTAAGACAACAATTTTAGTGAGCGATAAAATAACCAACAATAAATAGACTGAATATGAGTATAGATAGTTCAACCATCTGATCTTTCTGACAACCATAAAGTTAACACATGAACGTCACCATCACATTGTCATTTTAGAATAGGAAAGGAAAACCCCCAATCTCGCATCTCTTCGATATCCTACGGTGATAGACTACCTAGAGAAAAGAGAGAAGAAACCCTTTTGAACTAAATCAGTTTACATTTTAGCGCATTTCATATCCTGATGATCCTTAGGTTCATAAGACTGAAGAAGGACAGAAACTGGAACCTGATTGCCTGCAACCACCTTATTCCAAACTATGCTATCAGCCAGAGTATATTTCTGTCCAGAATTAGGAAGAACAGCTACTGCCAGAGATGATGGTGGCAAATACACTTGTTACTTCTACACAGTTGGAAGCTAAGGTAGGAGCAAAAGGAGGAATCCGCTCGAGGAGGGGCTCGCGTCTGATTAGCTAGTTGGTGAGGCAATAACTTACCAAGGCAATGATCAGTAGCTGGTCCGAGAGGATGATCAGCAACTCTGGGACTGAGACACGTCCCAAACTCCTACGGGAGGTGGTAGTGGGGAATTTTCCGCAATGGGCGAAAGCCTGCTATTAATACTTGGCAATGCCGCATGGAGATAGAAGGCCTACAGGTCGTGAACTTCTTTTCTCAGAGAAGAAGCAATGACGATATTAGAGGAATAAGCATCGGCTAACTCTGTGCTAGCAGCCGCGGTAAGACAGAGGATGCAAGCATTTTCCGGAATGATTGGGCGTAAAGTGTCAGTAGGTGGCTTTTCAAGTCCGCCGTCAAATCCCAGGGCTCAACCCTGGACAGGCGGTGGAAACTACCAAGCTGGAGTACGGGAATTTCCGATGGAACGGTGAAATGCATAGAGATCGGGAAGAACAGCGAAAGCACTCTACTGGCCGACACTGAGAGGTGAAAGCTAGGGGAGCAAATAGGATTAGATACCCCAGTAGTCCTAGCCGTAAACGATGGATACGAAGCGACAACCAACAAGGCCAATATATTAATTGGGCGGCTCATCAAGTGAATGTGACTGATTAGTGATGTCTAGGAGAGAACTATTTATGCCGGTTGGCTCCGGAGTGACTTAAAATACATCAACTGGTTTTCTACTACTGCTTTGGCTGGTTCGCATCCAGGATCTCTTGAACGCTCCCGTATACAAGACGTCTTGGCAACGAAACAACCGAGTTGTTGAACTGGTGCATTTCGGCCGAGTAATTCGATTATACGACAGAGCGAGTTGCGTAGCGTATATTGGGATACCAAGTCTAGTACATTGTGTTATCGCTTTATCTTGGATGAGGGTAGAATTCTCACGAATTCTTGTCTTGAGATCAAGGGTGAAGATATGACTGTGCATCCTTACTGATCGGTACGCACCTTAGGAAAGTAGCAAGAGCTTGGATTTGGTCAATAAGACAGACTTTAGGCACACCTGAGCGTATAATCTATCAGGTTAAAATACTACGGGGGTCTGAAAGAATATCTTCATTCTTCCTAATCATGAAGGGAACCCCTGGGGTATAGCCAAGTGGTATGGCATCGGTTTTCCGTACCGGCATGCAAAGGTTTGAATCCTTTTACTCCAGATTATGAAGACCCGATAGGATTTGCCAAGAACGAGCTGACAACTACAAGCGGAGCGGCATTCTAATCAACTCTTACCTTGAAACTGCCAATTTTGGAAGGCCAGCTTTCGAGCCAACAAACACGGTTTGAATCAAGCTTGACCAATTTCGCTCTCCTCCCGAAGAGAATCATAGAATGGCCTTGTTAGAATGAATGGATCTCTTATTGAAGATTCATATTTATGATATGGCAAAATAAATAATAAGAACTGGTTCACGTAGGAATGGGCATATTGGTCTACATAAGACTAGACGTAGAATACCAAAAGGAGTTATTCATGTTCAAGCCAGCTTCAACAATACCATTGTAACTGTTACAGATGTACGGGAACACCCTATGCTATTCGTTCAGGCGCAACGAGCTTATGAGAGACGCTTCTTAGTATGGTTCAAGAGGACAGTCAGCGTTGGTCTTCTGTCCTCGCTCAAGCGATGGAAATCGTTGATGCATATAGCTAACCAGCCTAGCTGCTATACTATATTAGACTACTGTAAGAGAATACATTGATATGTAGTTGTTCTTAGTCAAGTCAACAAGAAGTAGTAAGTAATACGGTTCTCCTAGTTGATCTCAAGGTGCGTAGCGGCAGATTAAGGTATTACAATCAAATCGAGTTATTTACATACTTGAACATGAGTTTCTCCTAAATTGGGGTAAACTAAACACATAGCACCAAAGCGAATGAATAAGGGCTATTTTCACCAATTAATATACATGGGCTATGAATCCTGACTGCCAGCCCTATTGAAGGACGAGGTAAGGAAGCAGCTATCTCCAGGTGCGAAGCATAGGGGAGGGACAGGAAAGAAAACAAGGGCACAGTCGGACCATGGATTTCTCAGGGACATCAAACTTTCAATAATTAGGGCATTTCACAACGATAGAAAATGCACTTTCAAGAGGGGTAAGAGTAAGTAATACTGGCCTCTTTCAATCCTTTATCTTCTTACTTATGAGTAGCTGGGGTCGCCTTTCTTCATCCGGCTTCATCGTCAACTTTCGGCCAACAGTCAGTCTAGCTCTCCCTCTTGTCGAATTTCGCCTGGATTAATATACTTGGCCTCTGGAAGGCAATAGAAAGGTGAATTTACTGTTATTCTCCATGGATGGAAGAAGCGGCTAACAAGAAAGAAAGGAAGTAAAGACCGATAAGGTAGATGTGTTATAGTATGGCCAAGCAAAGTGTGTCCTTAAAAAGATTATGGTCGTCCTTTAAAAATGAATTGTATCCGGTAGTGCGTATTCCTACTATGTCTGCGTCAATCCCCCTTCGCCAGTATGACTATTTCGAGAGTCAATTCAAACCCTAAAAGTGAATGTGATAACGTCTCACTAGCGTGCCACCTCGAGCGACAAGCCTGAGTATTGACTGTGCAATGGTGAACTAATCAGGTTGACAATTATTTCAACAAGGGCTCTAATCGATCAATACATATCTGACATAGTGAAAAAAACCACAGAGATTTTGTTTTGATAGTCCGAGACTCGACTCATAAGTTGTTTTTTTTTTTAAAAAGCTATTTATTTGTACTAATAATACTATACGAAGTAAGGGTTATTTATTATATATATATATATATATATATAACAATGGAACCCGTGCATGCTCCCTGGGAACCACGATGTCTTTCTAACACACACTTTTGCGTAAGTTTATTGCTTCAGTAATCGTAGTGCCCACATGTTCTCTATTCCATCGACTGTGATTGATCCAACTGGCCAAGACTCTTCTTTGCTTATCTATCTAATGCACTGATCGTTCAGGCAATTAGCTAGGGCCGACCCTAGAAAGGAAGTGTGGTACCATAAACTAGCCAAGAGGCCTCAGATAAGGAGGTTGCTAAGAAGGTAGTAAACTGGCCGGGTGCCGAGGGCGATAGAGAGAATAGAGAATACCAATTGCTTAGAAGCAGTTGAAAACGAATTGTGATTTCAGATTAAAAATGAATTATTAGAGTCTATTGAATCACTCGAAAGTGCGATCACCTGTGGCCCTATGGGACGGGTTAAGTAAAGTAGTTGCCCGCACTCTTGAATCAGCACCCCTCAATCTCACGCACATTTTCTCTTATTCGGTGGTTAAAGGGCCCTTGGTCCTAAGGGGCAGTAGGTATAGTTGTGAAAAATTCAGTAATTACATATTATCTTGGTGAAGGACGAGAGAACTTCAATGCATTATATTACAAGCCAGTGGAAGGAATTTATAAAAATGTTAAGCCAGGGATAGGAACAAAATGAAGAACTATGGAATCAAACGCGAATTGACTCTAATGGGTGAAGAAGGTTAAAGTAAGCCTTAGGTTACTACAGCATGTTTAGTAGCTATTCGCCTACGAAGTGGATCTCTTTTAAAGTACCACTTCTCGTAGATCTTAGGAGTCTGCCTTCCCTATCATGGCTAGGCTCCGTCCTTTTCTTTTCTTTTTCACATGAAATTGAAAATTGACCTATGAATTGTTATTTGATACATTGAGGTCGTTGTTGAATTAGGTGTTGATGCGGGTGCAAAAAGTGAGGGATTCGAACCCACAAAAGCCTACATAGCAGTTCCAGTGCTACGCCTTTTTCCAAATGTCCCGTAAGTGAATCATCTCATCGATTGGACCCATAGACCAACATAGATTGGGCTGGCAGTAAGAGGTCGTTGTCCGAAGGAGCGATCCCGGTTGGTCACGCAGGGGATAACCATTGATGAGCCAAGCAGATTGCCATAGGTTAGTGTCCTTGCCGTCACCAACGAGAATTGGCTTTTTGGCATAAATGGACTTCTAGGAAGAGTAGGCCAAGTATTTAGGCTCCGCATCTAGTGATCTCGGGAAAGTCTTTTTCTTTCATTATTTGGGAAATGAAGTCGTGGTACATGTGAGAAGTCTCCAGAGCCATTTCGCTTGGAAGGCCGAGATTTTGAGTGTAAGAGAACGAATGGCAAGGGCAGACGCACATGGATTTATTGACTTTCACCTTGGGACCAAATCACGTTGCATGACTGAAATCTGATTGGTTGTGTAGATAGGAAGTTTGAAGTTGCTCAACATGTGATTGGGTATTCCTGCGGTTACTGATTTTGTCGGGCGCCGGCCATACTATGCTTGGCTGACTTTTCCAACCGTCTAGCACCCGGTTGACTATATCTTTCATTTGTGCTTTTGTGGGCCTTCCAGTGAGAGGGAGAATGCCCAGGTAGTCTTTATAGAGCCAGGATTGTCAATTCCCGGATGAAGGCATATTTCGCTACGCTACTGTCTACTGATTGATTTTTTAACTGAATGATAGAAGGTTGACTCGTTGCCCGGATTCCTCATCAACTACATGGCTCGAATTGAGTTGGAAAAGGTAGGTTCGAAATCAAATTCCAAAGTAAGGGGCTAATAGCCGTTGCTTCAAGCAGAACAGAAGGAAAGGAGTGGATCTTAAAGTAGGTTAGCGTTTCTCCACATGATAGGGCCGTTCACCACGACATCTACATACATTAACACAGGAAGCCTTCTTCTCGTGTCGGATGGCATTGAGAAGCTGCAGGGGATTCTATTGAAAGAAACGACTCTCGCTCTCACTTACCAGGATACTTAAACAAATCGGAGATGGTAAATGACATGCTATGATACCCCGGGGGTTAGTTCAGAGAATTCATTTGCTATTTCAGTAAATAGAAACTGGCTTAATTCACCAGTAGTATATTACGCAATCTGCTTTGACTTATCAGTGAACGACTTGGAATCCGCTATGCACCTTATTTGTTCACTCGCGCAATTCGTTTTTCACTTGTTTCTCTTATGCCAAGTAAATGTAAATTTCCCCGGCCCTAGCATTCCATTGACTAATTAATCTGGGCTGGGCCAGAATAACTTACTCTCTCCAGACTGGGACGACTGGCCCCTTATATCTGGGGATTGATTTCACGAAGTCCGGTGCTAAGAAAGCAGTAAGGCATTTGCGAAACGAGATGATAAAGAGAGATATTCATCTACCAGTAAATTAATAGGCTCCAAGTTCAATTCAAATCACTAGATGGTTCAAAAGAGGGATCATTCTTGTTGACTGTAATACGTCCACCAAAACAAGTAGTCCCAATAGTTGTGAACTAGTACGGAGTAGTGCCCCAAGTCCTAAGGGGTGAGGGAGAGTACTTTATTAGATACTAATGTGTCTGTGTAGGAGATGGATGAGCATGATTTCATTCACATAGGGGATTCGACTTTCACTTGTTTGAGCTGATGAGTTTGCAATCAAATCGAGAAGCTTTTTCTCTATTTCTCCTGAGGAACTTATTTCTCCGAAAGAAGAGCTCAAAGTGATTTTACCCCTTTTTCCCAAGAGGTCATTTGTCTTACACCATTGTCCGACTTCGAAGAAAATGTTTCTCATATACGAGAGACCTGTCTGAAAACTTTTGGTTGAGATATCTTCTAAGCTCTTAGGTTCCTTACTAGGAATTGGGTTCTACCGCTGTGAAAGAAGTAGGCTGCGCAGCTTGAGAATTCTGTTGATTCCAAGTATGCCATCCCCATCATTACATATAGCAACATGAAAAGAAGAAAGTATCAGACATAACCACAAGAGTTGTGAAAAATACATGAATTTCTCTAGTTGCCGCATGATTGGTTATAATAGATTGAAAAAGAGTTGTAGCAGAAGTAGTTTACTTGCTTGCTTAGCACATGCCAACAGCATTCCGTTCACTTACGCAACATTCATTTGTTTACTTGTTGGCTAGTTCTATTCCATAATTTGCTTTCTGGTGCATAGCGACTCAGTAAAGAAAGAACTACTCTTCCTACGATTCCTTTTTTTTTAATGAGAACAGCACGAAACTAGACAAAGGAAGTCATCTGTTGTGCCCCTTGCACTTCCCAATGAGACTTTCCCTGGTTGACTCTTCCTACTATGAGAACAATGAGCACCAGCTTCATTCACAAGAGAATGGGCGAACTCCAAAATCCCAATATACTTAGGTGCTGAAAGCGAATCATACAACTGGAAGGAATACACGGATACAGAGCTTTCCGAATACCGCTTCAGTTGTAAGCCAGGATCCTGTAAATATATCTGCAAAAAGCTACTCGACTGCCCGTGTGGAAAATATGGGCACCCGAGTTTGCCAGTGAAACAAACTACAGGTCAGTCATGGGACTGGTATGAGAAATCTTAACTTAACTTATCTAATAATAAGGCTAATCACAGGACCACGCCGCTAACGCGGAACGGGTTTACTCCATTGGATTGCCAGTGCATAAAATAAAGTAAAAACGTTAAACAACGCAATGCTTCTTAGAAAAATGAAACCATTATAAGACCCAAGTCCCATCACACAATGCAACGCAAACCGGAGGATAGGGTTTTACCTTATAAAGGTCAAAAATGCTTGATACGATAAAACGGAGTTAATATTAGTGTGTATATCTATGGGTATATATATTTCAAAATCAATTTCAATCATAATGTATTAATCATAAACGGCATAGTACCCCATCCTACTATGTTGTCATACTAGTTCTACAATCAAAACCGCAAGGTTGTATTGGAAATTGGATTTCCATCATGAGTCGAGGCTAGGGGCAAGCTCCTCTCCGATTCGAGACACTCTAGTAAATGCCTCAGGATCCCCCGTAGTGAACCCTTGGATGCGGTAGGGCCGGTCCCCGCCTATTGGCAGTGGATTGGTTATGCCTGAACACACGCTTCCCGGTTCCTTTGAACCTATAATATGACCACTATCGGCCTATAAAAATCTGAGGCGCCTCAAAATCCATCATCCACATAAGTAAAATGCCAGGCCGTGTTAAAGCGCTGACACTACCACTAGCTAGAAAGAAACGTGTGCACTCCCTACGGTCCATATCCCGTTTTTGACTCATACCGGGGTGTGAGGCTCGCGAAGTCACGATATACACAAAGCTACGCCGTAATAGGCTATGCTTTGATCATCCCACAAGGCCTTACTTTTCAACAAAAGCCTTGATCATTTGCATCTTGGCGTGCCACATTGGCAATTCACGCCATGCGATCAATCACTATTTATATATACCAGGGTGTTAAGTAGAGGATATATCCCCTACCACCATACAGACATACATTAACAGAAATCGATTTAATTCACACGGAACGAAATCCAATGTCAGACTCGCATCCATTTATTAGCTTATGCTCTGGGTCTGAGTGAAAACCAAATCCGAAAAATCAACAATAGTCCGGACGACCACCACCGAAGCCCCTTCAAGGTAGCTACTCCCATCAGGGTCTCTATAGCAACACATCCATCCCATGTGAAGATCGTCGGTCTTCAACCACCGTCTTCATCTTCGACTCTTCATCGTCGTAGAATTTATTCGGAATGGGTTAAACTCGGTCTTTCCGAATAACTCACGTATATTTTTTTTTATAATTAAAAATCAAGTATTATAAAAACATATCCAACGCCTCATTCCAATTCAGAATATTCTTTTAAATAAAATATTCAAATGATTCTATCAACTCTCTAAATTATTCTTAAATTTTAAAGATTTATTAAACCCACGATTTGGTTTTAAAAACAAAAATCATCATTCAATGATTATTTAAATTTAAGAAATTTATCTTATCTTTAACTAGGTTAAAGAACTAATGTCATTTAAAACATTGTTCACGGTAAACCCAAAATCATCTTCCATAAAATATGGAATCTTTCCAGAAATCAAATCAATATATAATCGTTATAAATTTTTGTATCCGACCAATAATATAAATGGAATAACGGCAAAGCCTCTTAAATTCCATATGTAGTATCGATCTTCTTTTACAGAAGCTTATCCTGGTTATTATCAACTCGAATTCCATTCAATTCCAATTTAATATATTAAATTGCAAACTTTACTTTTGGAACATTTCCGTTTAAATCTTAATAAAAGATTTATAAATTCCAAATCATACTTTCGCTGTCAGTTGGGTTAAAGAACAAATGTCGCTTAGAAACACAGTTCACAATAAACCCGACTCACACTTCATCTTATTTTAATTACTAAATGAAAAACTTTAATAATCTAAATTAAAAGGTTATTCTTTTCATATGGGGTTTAAGAACAGTGTTATTTAAGACGCTATTCACGACAACCCAAAATCTAATAATATATTTAATTTAACTTCAATTAAATATTAAATAATTGGAAAACTTCATTAAATCTAAATTTAATGATTAATTTTAGTTGATAACTGGTTCATTTCAAAAAAAATATTTTTCTAAAATATATTCTTTTTCTAAAATATTCTTTTTCTAAGTTATTTTCTAAAATATTCTTCTAGAATATTCTTTATTGGAATGTGACTGAATCAACAACCATATATTGCATGTAATCAACAGTCATGATTAATAATTATCGAACATCCAAATAGCAACCAGAGAGGATTCTACACTAAATATTGGGATTAGTATCTGTCAAATATCATCCCAATACCCGTGTGGGGTTTCATCCAACAAACAAATAATAAATTATTTGTGCACTTGGGCGATGTGTGAAAATTATCATCCCAATCACATAAACAAGTCGGATGACTTGCAAATGGAAGTGTAATATTCAGTTTGAATATACTAACATTATATTTAACACATCAAACATTTCAACATCACAAGCATATATTTCAATCTTTTTATTGTTGACAAATGACAATAAAAATCTAAAGTTTCAATTCTAATGACAAATGACAATAAAATGTCATTTCATCCTGATGACACAATTTACCACAAAGTGTTATTTTAATCTAATGTCACCTTTATAATTAACAAGCATGTCATTTGATAATTAACATAATTGTCATTGTTGTTTGCATACAAATTATAATGTATGCATTTACATTAGAATGATATGTTCCTTTTGAATATAACCCTAATGTATACTTTTACGAGAAAAGGTATTTTCATTATGCATACAAGTCCTAATGTATGCATCTGCATTAGAATAATATTTCCTCTTTTATATATAAATTCTGATGTATACATTTACATTATAATGACATTTTTGTTTAATTCCTTTAAACTAACAAAAATGAATATTTTTGCCTAATCCTTTTAAATATACAAAAATGCATATTTTTATCTAATCCTTTTAAATATACAAAAGTGTAAATTTTGGTGTAGTCCTTTTTAATTACCAAAATGTATAATTTGGTGTTATCATTTTTAATTACCAAAAATGTATAATTTTGGTCTTATCATTTTTGAATAGCAAAAATGAATATTTTTATTTCATTTTTTTTAAGTGACAAAATGTCTATTTTTGTCTGATCCCTTTAATGTAAACAAAATGATTTTCTTGTCTAATTCTTTTAATGTAAACAAAATGACAAATCTGTCAAATCCTTTTTATGTAAACAAAATATGATTATTTTGTTTAACCCTTTTTATATAAACAAAATATGATGATTTTGTTTAATCCTTTTAATGTAAATAAAATGATTATAAAAATATAACCTTTTATACTAATCTTTTCTATGTGACGAAATGACTATAAAAATATAATCCTTTACTCTAATCTTTTCAATGAAATCTAAACTACATTGAAAATGTAATTTTTTTATGTACAATCTTTTTATTGAATATAATGAATAATACAAATAAAATCTTTTATGTTACTACTTTTCATTGAAATCAAAGTGTCAAAAAAAAAAATATAATATTTTATACCTAATCCTTTTGCTTCAACTAAAATGATACTAAGAATGTAACTTTTATTTCTAAAAATAAATTGGTAAAATCTCAAGTCTCTTTTAGTTGAAAACAGTTTGCCACTAAAAATGTATTCTTTTTAGTTGAGATAAATCGACGCTAAAAACATGTTCTTTTTAGTTGAACCAATATGACACCAAAAATATGATCTTTTTATAACTACACTTTTTTTTACATGACAAAAATGAACATTTTTATTCAATTCTTTTTAATTGACCAAAGTGAATGTTTTAGTCTCTTTCTAATTAAATAACAAAAATGAATGTTTTATTTACATTCTTGTAAAATGACCAAAAAGAAATGTTGTTTTTATTCCTATAACTCTATTTTGACAAAAATGAGATTCTTATTCCTATAACTCTTTTTAAATAAACAAAAATGTGAATTTTTACTTCATTCTTTTTAATTAGACAAATATGTCCATTTTATCATAATTAATATTTCTAAACAAAATGTTTCTTTTTCATACTTAACATTTATAAACAAAATGTTTCTTTTATTTTTCTAATGACATTTCTACAAGGTGACATGTTTATTTACTAAAATGACAGGTTCTAAATAAAGGACATATTTCATCCACAAAATATGTTTTGATCAAAATGACATATTTGTTGACAAATATGTATTTTAATCTAGATGACATTTTTGTATAATAAAACCTGATTCTAAATAAAAGAACAAGTTTCTCTAGCACAACGCTTCTCACAAAAAAATGATGGCAATTCTAATGTGATAAAAATGACATTTCTATTATGTCAATTCTAATACTACAAAAGTTGGCTTTTCTTATCTGCCAATTCTAATGTGATAAAAATGGCATTTTTATTAATTCTAATACTACAAAAATTGATATTTCTAATTAATATGACATTTCTACAAAATGACCTTTCTATAAAATGACATTCCCAACAAAAAGATATTTCTAAACTGACAAAGCATTTCTATATTATGACATTTCTAAATTAACATGACATCTTCTACTATAACATGATCCAACAAATTGATAACTTTATTTTAACATAATATGATCTAACAAATTGATAACTTTATTCTAACATAATAGCATTTTTATATATTTGTTTTCATAAATACAATCGAAGTATGATTTCTATTGTAAAAAAATCCTAGATCTACACCATTTAATCCAATCAACTCATTTCAAACGCAAACAAATCAATCACCGAAAAAAAAATACAACATCATCATGGATTTCATATACAATGAATATAAATTTCACAGTGGAATAAATAATTAATTTTCTTGTTAAATAGAAATCTCACTTTGTTTTTAATTCAGAACTGAAATTTTTTGAATTTTCAACATGCTCGGTTTCAGCTCTAGCTAGCTTCATGTTGTAGTGTTCTTCAATACGATCGCAACGCAACTTGTTTCGTTAAATTCTGATAAGATTTGAAAGAGTTATGGTATTTCAAACATTGAATAATATTTAATTTTAAATTAAAATAATTAGTTTTGAATTATTCCACCTCATCACTAACAGGCCGCTCCTTCCCTTTCTTCATCTTCTAAACCTTCAGACATCGTTCCATCCCAATCCCGCTTGCTCTAGCCGAACCGAACAGCATCACGACGTCGGCCATTGCCTCCACCGCCGCCCTAAGCATGGCCGAACTCGGTTGCACCCCTAAAGCCAAAAACCGTTCGATCCTCCTCAGTTCAAGCCACGATTTCCCCCAAAATACTTCATGATATTCGATCACCGCCGTTAAATATATAGATCGCAAGAAGTTCTTCCATTTTGCCATTACAAGTTGTGGGAGTCATTGAGCGTAGTGTGAGAAATTCAGGGAGACACGATGGACAATTTCAGCCATTAAAAGGATATAAGGCAGCGGCTCATCTGTTAGTGTATTAGGGTTTTACTATAGGGCCTTTTATAATAATAATTTATAATATTATTAAATTAATTAATTCACTTATTATCTGTTAACCACTGTGAACTCCAAACGAGACCCAATGGGTGTCGCCCCTAGCTAATAACCCCCATCCCGGACACAATGGAATATATTTCGTAACCCATTTCGGCTGTTACGATATATTTTTCTTTAAATTAAATTATAAATCATTTAATTGTTAAATTCAAACATACATTTTAAATTACCGGGGCCACATACTGACTCTAAAAATTACAAAAAAAATATATTTAGCTTTGTTTTGACGATATGGTTCTAACAAGACTAATTTCGTCGAATTCTGAGATTGTTTGAAAAATGGCTATTTTAAAGCTGATTAAATTTGACCGAAAATGACAAAACACGTTTCCCTTTGCCACGCTCACATATTGATTCGAAAAATTATGAAAATTGAAACTTAGCAATAATTTGACATTCCGGTTCCAACAAAAGTTGTTTCGTCGAAAACAGAGGTCGTTTGAAAAATGACTATTTTCAAGGCCAATATATTTAATATTAAAAATACATTTTTAAACAAATAAACTCCGAAACTCAAAATATATAAGTGTTTACTGTTTTTGAATGCAGGAACGTCATTCCGAACTCAATGGAAGTGGTTTCGAGTCGAATTCCTTCATATGTGAAAAGTAGCCTTTCGGGCCCTATATAATATATATATAAATTCTACAGCGACCTTCCTAAAAATTGAATTAGCCATAACTTTTGATTTTTAAAACGAAATTTCAATTTTTCAGATTCGTTGGAAAGATATGATTAAAAAGATTTAAAAATTTCTGATTTTGTTCAATTCTGATATAAAATGAATCCAGTACAGCCGGTCAAAGTTCAAATTTAAAATTTCAAACTGCAGCGCTGTTTAAAACTCCTTTTATAATTAAATTGAATTTATTCGTTTTAAAATAAATTTTTTGTCATTCTTATTTAAAATAAATTAATTTAAACATTAAAATCCATTAAAATTTTCTAAAATAAGAATTTTAAATTGGCCCCAAAATTCCGGGTTGTTACAATCGCCCCCACTTAAAATCTTTTCGTCCTCGAAAAGGACCGAAGCTAAAAGTTGTTTTAATTAACCAACTTAGCTTTAAATTTTTATTTATGGGTTTAATTAATTATCATTCTAATATTTTAATTAGTGAAACTAATTGTCAAACATCACAACCAGCAATCAACTAGGTGATTAACTTTTCAAATATACATAACTTTTATATATAGTCGAAAATCATATTTTGAGTGCAAACCACAGCAATATATCCTATCTAGTTTTGGTTCTCATACCAGTCAATGGAAATATATAGATATACCACCTTCGAAACTCGAACATAAATTCTGATGATGGTGCACCGATCACCAGAATCATCTCCGGGCGACTAGAGTGTGATTCTATATCTACCCAGTATATTAAAACTTCGAATATCCGTTAATTACTCGTATATTTGAAATCTTTATGTACTCGATTGTCCATATTAAAATATAATATACTCAAATACGTATTTTAAGATAAAATTTTCAAAACTAAATTTGTTTTCATTTTTTATTTTAAAGAAAATAATACTCTTCACACACGTTCTAGGATACTACTGATCCTATCTCTAACGAGTTATCCTCATTGGATATTACTAATCCAATCTCTGATGAATTCTTTAGTTCGGTTCTAATGTGTCTTGTTCTCGAGCTCTGTAAACCAAAGCTCTGATACCAACTAAAACGACCCAAACTTCCCAGTAAAGGAAAGCCTGGATTGCTTTGAGAACGATACACATTAGAGCACAAACTGAAGAACATTTTATTGCTGATAACAACAATTACATCAGAGTACAAGAATATAACAGAGCATGAATACTTATTATAGAAAAAGAAATACAATAATATCAGAATTTTAAATTACATTTAAATAGCAGCGGAAAAATAATACAAATATACAACTGGAAGGAATACACGGATACAGAGCTTTCCGAATACCGCTTCAGTTGTAAGCCAGGATCCTGTAAATATATCTGCAAAAAGCTACTCGACTGCCTATGTGGAAAATATGGGCACCCGAGTTTGCCAGTGAAACAAACTATAGGTCAGTCATGGGACTGGTATGAGAAATCTTAACTTAACTTATCTAATAATAAGGCTAATCACAGGACCACGCCGCTAACGCGGAACGGGTTTACTCCATTGGATTGCTAGTGCATAAAATAAAGTAAAAATGTTAAACAACGCAATGCTTTTTAGAAAAATGAAACCATTATAAGACCCAAGTCCCATCACACAATGCAACGCAAACCAGAGGATAGGGTTTTACCTTATAAAGGTCAAAAATGCTTGATACGATAAAACGGAGTTAATATTAGTGTGTATATCTATGGGTATATATATTTCAAAATCAATTTCAATCATAGTGTATTAATCATAAACGGCATAGTACCCCATCCTACTATGTCGTCATACTAGTTCTACAATCAAAACCGCAAGGTCGTATTGGAAATTGGATTTCCATCATGAGTCGAGGCTAGGGGCAAGCTCCTCTTCGATTCGAGACACTCTAGCAAATACCTCAGGATCCCCCGCAGTGAACGCTTGGATGCGGTAGGGCCGGTCCCCGCCTATTGGCAGTGGATTGGTTATGCCTGAACACACGCTTCCCGGTTCCTTTGAACCTTTAATATGACCACTATCGGCCTATAAAAATCCGAGGCACCTCAAAATCCATCATCCACATAAATAAAATGCCAGGCCATGTTAAAGCGCTGACACTACCACTAGTTAGAAAGAAACGTGTGCACTCCCTACGGTCCATATCCCATTTTTGACTCATACCGGGGTGTGAGGCTCGCGAAGTCACGATATACACAAAGCTACGCCGTAATAGGCTATGCTTTGATCATCCCACAAGGCCCTGCTTTTCAACAAAAGCCTTGATCATTTGCATCTTGGCGTGCCACATTGACAATTCACGCCATGCGATCAATCACTATTTATATATACCAGGGTGTTAAGTAGAGGATAAATCTCCTACCACCAAACAGACATACATTAACAGAAATCGATTTAAATCACACGGAACGAAATCCAATGTCAGACAAGCATCCATTTATTAGCTTATGCTCTGGGTCTGAGTGAAAACCAAATCCGAAAAATCAACAATAGTCTGGACGACCACCACTAAAGCCCCTTCAAGGTAGCTACTCCCATCAGGGTCTCTGTAGCAACACATCCATCCCATGTGAAGATCGTCGGTCTTCAACCACTGTCTTCATCTTCGACTCTTCATCGTCTTAGAAATTATTCGGAATGGGTTAAACCCGGTCTATCCGAATAACTCACGTATATTTTTTTTATAATTAAAAATCAAGTATTATAAAAACACATCCAACGCCTCATTCCAATTCAGAATATTCTTTTAAATAAAATATTCAAATGATTCTATCAAAGATAAACTCTCTAAATTATTCTTAAATTTTAAAGATTTATTAAACCCCCGATTTGGTTTTAAAAACAAAAATCATTATTCAATGATTATTTAAATTTAAGAAATTTATCTTATCTTTAACTGGGATAAAGAACTAATGTCATTTAAAACATTGTTCATGGTAAACCCAAAATCAT
The DNA here is from genome assembly GCA_030737875.1 of Allium sativum. Lineage (NCBI taxonomy): Eukaryota > Viridiplantae > Streptophyta > Magnoliopsida > Asparagales > Amaryllidaceae > Allium > Allium sativum. The sequence continues at coordinate 9,515,855 of JASFAX010000028.1, forward strand.
CTTCCATAAATATGGAATCTTTCCAGAAATCAAATCAATATATAATCGTTATAAATTTCTGTATCCGACCAATAATATAAATGGAATAAACGGCAAAGCCTCTTAAATTCCATATGTAGTATCAGTCTCCTTTTACAGAAGCTTATCCTGGTTATTATCAACTCGAATTCCATTCAGTTCCAATTTAATATATTAAATTGCAAACTTTACTTTTGGAACATTTCCATTTAAATCTTAATAAAAGATTTATAAATTCCAAATCATACTTTCGCTGTCAGTTGGGTTAAAGAACAAATGTCGCTTAGAAACATAGTTCACAATAAACCCGACTCACACTTCATCTTATTTTAATTACTAAATGAAAAACTTTAATAATCTAAATTAAAAGATTATTCTTTTCATATGGGGTTTAAGAACAGTGTTATTTAAGACGCTATTCACGACAACCCAAAATCTAATTTATTTAATTTAACTTCAATTAAGTATTAAATAATCGGAAAACTTCATTAAATCTAAATTTAATGTAGAATAATATTTGAAAATAAAGAACATTTTTATATAAAGAATAGTTTAAAAATAATGAATATTTTTTAGTGAAATAACTACAATTAAAAAGTATAATTGCACTTTTGACATGAGGTTGGTTGCATTTGTGGTGGAAGTCTGCCCGGACCCGACTGGCATATCCAGCGGCCACTAATGTTGAACCTAATGAAAGAGGTCTAAGTGCGCAAATACGAAGCGGGCTATGACATGAGGTTGAGCCCAACTTGTGGGATAAGTCTGCCCAGTCCCGACCGGCATGTCCAACATTTACAAGTTGTAGGCCTAATGTGGGAAGTCTAGCCCATTATAAACCATAAATGGACCTGGTAATGAATTGGGCTAAATTAGCCCATTATATGTTGAAATGCCATTTTAACCCTAACGGTTTATCGATCGTTTTTATTCATTTTATAATGAATAGAATAAAAAGTAATAATTTCCAAAATCTAATATTTTGAAAACATTATTTTAATAAAGAAATAGAATAAATCTTTAATCAAGATTTAATGGAGTTTGCTAATTAATTAATATTTATTTGGAATCAAATAAATTGGATTTTTGGGTTTGTCGTGAATGGTGTCTTCAATAACACCATTCTTAAACCCCGTATGAGGAGAATATGTCTTTTATTTAAGATTATTAGAGTTTCCAATCATTTTAGTTAATGAAATAAAATGAAATGTAAATTGGATTTATTGTGAGCTGCGTTTTTGACGACATTTGTTCTATAACTCAATTTAACAGTGAAAATATAATTTGGAATTTATAATTTTTTTTATTAAGATTTAATAGAAATTTTCCAAAGTAAAGTTTTCCAATTTAATATATTAAATCAGAATTGAATAGAATTCGATTTAATGATAATCGAGATGAGCTTCTGTAAAAGAAGACCATTACTATATATGGAATTTGAAAGGCTTTGCCGTTATTCCATTTATATTATTAGTCTAATACGGAAATTTATATCGATTATATATTGATTTGATTTCTGTGAAAATTCCATATTTAATGGATGATGATTTTGGGTTTATCGTGAACTATGTTTTTAAAAGACATTAGTTCTTTAACCCAGTTAAAGACAAGATTAATTTCTTAAAATTGAATAATCCTTTAGTAATGATTTTTGATATAAAAACCAAATTGGTGTTTTAATGAATCTTTAAAGAAGAAGACCAAAGAATAAATTTAAAATATTTTATCTTTGATAAAATTAATGGGAACCTTTCCCTTATAAATATTAATATTTTATTAAAAGAATATTCTGAATTGGAATGAGGCGTATGATGTGCTCTATAGCACTCTATTATTGATTATAAAATACGCGAGTTATTCAGAAAGACTGGGTTTAATCCATTCTGAATAATTACTACAACGATTAAAAGTCGAAGATGAAGACGGTGGTTGAAGACTGGAAGTCTTCACATCGTTTGGACATTACTGATGTCTTTGATTGGGAGGCATCCCAAGACACGGTAATAAGTGGTGATCGTTGTAACCGCCCGCACCTCCGTTCACGCAAGATATTGTCCCTAACTTAGCCACCGTATAGGTATGGGGTTTTGTTCCTCAAAAGGCATCGACATTAGTAAGAGATGGGCTCTACTATATAAGTACCCACTTCACACAGGCTTCCACGATGTGGGACTTAGGGGTGTTACATTCTCCCCTCCTATAGAGCCCAACGTCCCCGTTGGCTCACAAACACCTCAACCAGGCGATGTGGTCCACACAGGAGCCACAATTCTGGCTGGGTATTGGCTCTGATACTACTATAACAGCCCGCACCTCCGTTCACGCAAGATATTGTCCCCAACTTAGCCACCGTATAGGTATGGTGTTTTGTTCCTCAAAAAACCTCGGCATTTGTAAGAGGTGGGCTCTACTATATAAGTACCCACTTCACACAGGCTTTCATGATGTAGGACTTAGGGGTGTTAAAATCGTCCAGACGTACTTCGAGATCGATGGATATGTCTCTCCTGTATTGGATATATGGGACGAGGAATAAGGCGTCTCCGGTTTCGTTCAGACCCAGAACGAACTTGTAAATGGATGATATGTCTGACGTTGTATTCCTTTATGTTGCATTCGTTAATCTCTGCTCAATATATACCTATTGGTGGCGGAGAATAAAAATACCCTTCTCTGAGACGTACGAGCTTAGAGGTTATATATTGGCAGAAAACAATGGTATGGTATGGATTGACAACGTGGCATGCTAAGATGCAAATGATCAAGGCTTATTATTGAAAAGCAGAGCCTTGTGGTTGATGATCAAAGCACAGCTTTAATTTAGCATAGCTTTGTGTATAGCGATACTTCGCGAGCCTTACACCCCGGTATGAAACAGAAACGGGAGTAAGTACTGCAGGGAGGGCATACGTTTCTTTCTAGCTAGAAGTGGTGTTAGGGTTCTACATGCCCAGACATTTTTACTTATATGGATGATGGAATGAGGTGCCTCTGTTAGTTGAGTCCCTAGTGGCTCTATTTACGCCCCATAAGGCAGGGAAACGTATTGTCAGGCATTATTAATCAACATTATTTATGGACTGGCCCTGAAGATCCAAGGTGCAGTTGCGGTTGAGCCTGAGATATAGGCTAGATTGTCTCGAATTCGGTAAAGAATATCTTCTGCCTTGGTTCATGATGGAAATCCAACTTCCAATATGACACCATATAGTTTTGATTGTATAACTAGTACGGCGACATAGTATATAATGTCGTCTATGATTGATATATTACGATTGAAATGTTTTTGAAACCTTATATACACTAATAGTAATATCAAATCCATTTTATCGTATCAAGCATTTTTTACCATTATAAGGTAGAACTCTATCCTCTGGTTTACGTTGCATTGTGTGATTGGACTTGAGTCTTATAATGGTTTCATTTTTCTAAAAAGCATTGCGTTGTTTAACGATTTACTTTATTTCTTGTGTTGGCAATCCAATGGAGTAAACCTGTCCCGCGTTAGCGGCGCTCCTGTGATTATCCTTACTATTAGATAAGTTAAGTAAAGATTTCTCATACCAGTCCTATGACTGACCTGTAGTTTGTTTCACTTGCAAACTCGGGGTGCCCGTATTTTCCACACGGGCTGTCGAGTAGCTTGTTTTGCAGATATTTATCTTTTGAGCATGATTCTG